>JAJHSJ010000004.1:15223057-15364912 GCA_021015155.1 Magnolia officinalis | reverse complement strand
TGGAGCAGATGCTACATAGTAAGCTGATTGTGCATATACCGACGTATAAATCATATAATTGACTGTGTTGTCATGTAAGTCATGTTGGTAATCACTTATTGGTGGGCACCCTGCTATTTTGCACAGCCAACTACTTGAGCATGACCTTTCATTTGTGCGGGCGCTTCTTGCTTAGTGGTTTGCCTGGTAACTGCATCTGCAAGACTGCTTGCTCACCCTTTGGGATGTGCATGTAATAGTTGGGGTGATATCAATACTGGGTGGGACGGCCTTGGCATATGAGTGAAGTCAATATGACTTCCAGCATGGCCAGTTCTGAGAGCCCAAAGAGGAAGGCCAATGTCTGGTAAGCAATCAGTTGTAATTGTTTTGCTAATCTACGATTTAAAAGCAAATTGTCGGGTGAAGGCTAAGATGATTACAGTTCCAAACTTAAAAAGAAATAGGGAAGAGTACTTTGGCACTCTCTAGATAACATGTGTTCCTTCAAAAGGCAAGTAAAAGAATGATATTGGTTACATGGTATCGAAAAACGGTTATGTGACGGTCATTACATAACGGTAACAGTGGATACTGTAACACGTTACAGGTCTGTAATGGCCATTATAGGAAAAAAAAATGCCCCGTAACAGTCTGCTACAACCCCATAACAGCCTGTTACGGGGCTATTGTATTTTTATTTTTATTTTTATTTTTGGCGGTGGCCATTACAGTCACTGTTATCGTCACCTTGATCAGTGGTATTGAAAACATTGGATTTTTTTTTTTGAAAGATAAATAAACTTTATTACAACCACAAAATGAGCCTCAGAAATAGGCAGAACACAAAAAACAAAGAGGACAGATGATGAGTAATCGTCAACCTAAAAAAATCCACTACCTAATTGCCTGCAAAACAGTCCTTACAGCATCCTTTGAAACAATCTGCCCAAGTTGTTACTGTTGAATTGATAAAGTCCCTTGATATACATTGATACACCACACTCTAAAAGCTTAAGCTTTTGGAATAAATGGTTGTTTGACATGGTAGCAGAGAGGGAGGTCCTATGTTCGAATCTCGAGAGCAGCAAATATGTCTCGCTAATATATTATTCTCCCATGGGGGGTCAGGAAAATCAGGTCTGGCCCAGAGACCGGGAAATCAAGCCCGGCCTATTTATGGTGTGAGCGTCCCTCCACCCTTGTCAATATGTTCCCGTGCGGAGTTCCCACCCCGCACGTGTGGGGGGGTGTTGAAGTGATAAAGTCCCTTGATATACATTGATACACCATACTCTAAAAGCTTAAGCTTTTGGAGTAAATGGTTGTTTGATAGTTACCCACCCCTGGAGCCTACTGGAAGATTTCTTCTCCTTGAGAAGCTCTATTGCAGAACGTTCTATTTTTCTACTCCTAAATCGACCGAATACCAGCAAGCAGTGCCAGTCTCCATCAAGGATTAAAGTATTGGTTTCGGGGTACAGTCTCCATCAATGATTGAGGTATCATGGCTAGGAAAAGGTATTTTTCCACATAACTTGAGAAGCTAATTTTCCAGCGGATTATGGTTGGGAAAAAGTAACTCTCTAGGAGCATGTTGTTCCATGTCAAGCATGGTGTTTCTTGAAATGATGGGAGATGAGTAGAAGTGGATGGCCTCTTTTTCTACTCTAAGGTGGCTGAGGCCGTGAGGATTTTTGCTCTAGTTGTTTTTACGTTTTAGGTTGTCCAAAGTCTGGTGGCCAATGTGGCAGCAGGTTGGTAAGGGCTGTTCAAAACAAAAGAATCTTTGTGGAGTAGGTTGCCTTTTGCCATGATATGGATCCTGTGGAAAGAAAGAAACAGAGAATTTTTCAGACATAGTCGCTTCTAGAAAGGACCTCCCATAATATGAATCCTATGGAAAGAAAGGAAATTCGATAAAAATCAAGGAACTCTTAATCAGGTGGGCTTCTGTAATGATGGATTCTATCAGAGTCATTTTTTTAACTCCAAAAGAAATTGAAGGGGCTGTGATAGATGCAGGCACTACGAACGAAAGCCTTGACAACATGTATAAAGAGTGTAAACCTCCCCCAGGTGTTTGGGGGTTGAAAAACAATGGTTGTTCCATTGTGGGGATGTAAGAGCTTCCAGCATCAGTGGGGTTCCAAGATACGTCAGGAGAAGTTAATTTTTTCTTGGGGCCATTTGGTCCTAAGGATTCTAATAAAACGTAAACAATTTGGGCATTGAGAGAGGACTTGAGACTCTTCAGAGATCAAAGAGTCCAATGGCCTTGGAACCGTAGAAGGTGACAAGAAATTCTCTGAAGTGGGTTTGCCATGTGATGTGAAACCATGGAAACTGCTTTGATTTGAAGACAGGCTGTCAAAAGGGCTGAGACTGGGTTGGTTTATACCAGATTCGAACCTGTCAATCTAGGCCCTTCAGGCTGGGCCTATCCGAAATTTCAATTTTGTTCAACCTATGTCCAGATCATTTACAAACCTATTGAACAAAAGCTTAGAGATGCAGTTTCTAAACATCTCTATGTAAGAAAATATGATTGCCAATATTCATGCAAAGGAAGGTGTGTCAAGATCCTCTTTTTGTATCTTATCTTCCCATCCACTATATTGATATATAGTTGTTTCTGTTTTCTTGTTGAATAAAATTTATGTTGATTATAGATAAATAAATTGTAATTTTAGTCTGTTTTTCCACTTATGGATATTTATTTGTTCTTTTTCTACAATGCAATTTGATTTTCATTTGATAAAAAGAAAGCAGTGCCAGTGATTATCATTAACTATGGATGAGATTAAAAGTATCAAACAATTGCATAGATGGGTGATTAAAGAAAAATACATGTAAAGGACAGTCATTTATCAGAGCAATCTCACAAACTTGAGGGAAATACTATCCCATGTTTTAGTTCTTTATTGTAACAAAAGAAACAAAAACATCCATATAAGGTCAAAGAAAGGAGATTAATCAAAAAAAAAAAAAAAAAATCCACACAAAAGTTATATCACATGATTAATAGAGGTAAAGTCGATATTACCTCTTCCAAGACCAAGCTGCCCGCTTGAATTATTCCCCCACATGTAGAGTTCCCCATCCACTATCAAAGATTGCACAAATATTGTGAGAAAGAAATTGACGAAAAGAAAAGATTCCTTTCAGAGGATAGGAACACGAGGTCATGAACAAGCACTAGATTTACAATCTAGTATGCACTGTAAGGATGAAAGAGTAACAAATAAGCATTCGAATAAAACAATAAAAACATTTGCATGCTGTAACAAATATGCACCAAAACAGAGTATGGACATATCAGAAAAGTAGGTCTACAATGACTTGCACTACCAACTGAACGTTGCTATGAAGATATGCAGGCTCTGTTCGGTAAAATAAATGCTACCAATGACCAAAGCTCCATTCCAAATTTATAATCCATGACATTTAATTAAAGCAGATTTTCATGCAGCATCTATAACAATGAATGAGTGATCGAGCATCTATAAAAATTTAACTTTTGATCATACTTCGAAACTTTGGGAGAGAGTGATTGAGCAAAGGTGAAGGCATGAGATGAGTGCATCAAAAGATCAGTTAGGATTTATGCCAAAAAGATCAGCCATTGAGGATATCTAGGTGGAAAAGCAAGTATCTATCATTTGTAGGACACATCACTGAGCTGCTTTATCCAATATCCCAAAACTTACATGGTCCATTTTCAATGCCCAGCAAGCATCATTGGTGGAACAAAAATAAACATATAAAAATTTAAATAAATAATAAAATCAGAGGGATTTTCTTTGGAGGGTGGGCAGAAGAAGAAATTTCACTTGGTCATTTGGGGTGAGGCGTGCAATCTAAGAGAGAATGGGGGCACATGAATAAGCCTTGCATGCACCAACAAGGAATCCACAAAATTCTCGGGACTCGGTTGTGGATAGATTTTGTCGATAGGACCATCCATCAAGTGTCTTATAGTTGGCCAGCACTCTCAAATGTTTTCAAAAGATTTCTTGAATGTTTTCAACCATTAGATCCTTTGATATCACTGTTGAAGTATTTTGATCAAATTTGATGGGCATCCAATGGTTAGATCTTTTAGATATCCACCGCTTGTGCTTGCACGGGATTTTTGGCCAAGGGTGGGAGTCATAGGTAGTGGAAGGATTTTGGTCCATTAGGCACATGGATAGGCAAGACAACAAACTTTGTTGGAGTGGGGCATTACCAAAATTTGTAGCCACCATGAGGTGGTATTCCTCGAAAACCCTAAACTCTTATATATAGATCCTATCCCTAGAGGAGATTCCCATAGAAAGTAAGGGGCACCCAAGTCCCCAAGACGTCACCACCTCAAGAGAGAAAAGAAAGAAACCAAAATGAATGATGAGAGAGAGAGAGAGAGAGAGAGAGAGAGAGAGAGAGAGCGAGCTCCACTTCTCAAGGTATCCAAAAACGGTCATATGTTGGAAACTGTGGAAACCATTACGCGTTATAGGGCTATAACAACCATTATGTGTGTGTGTGTGTGTTGGGGGGGGATGCAAGTTTTTTTCCTTAAAAAAGAAAAGAAGAAAGAAGAAGAAGAAGAAGGCCATAATGGCCATTACGGCCCATATCGTAATAGTAACGGTGGTGGCCATTATGGCCACCGTCACCGTTATTGAATACCTTGTTTCTCCTCCTCCTTCCTCTCCTCCATCACACGTGTGGTCCACCCTGTGAACACTCTCATCTTCCCTCATGTCCATAGCCATAGACTGTGGGCTTTTTAGGTATATCTTCCTGTGGAGATAGATGAAGGAAAGACCACCTATGTTTAAGGATCGGCATTGAGCTTCTACACATTCAAAGAGGACACGACCATAGGTATCTCTGCCATTGGTTCGCATCTTTTGGAAATTTGATATCACCTAGATGGAAAGTAGATCCTAATTGCATAAAATTGCTTTAGAAAAAGTTATATGCTTCTGTCTTTAAAAAGAAAATAAATAAATAACAGAAGTCATGTGCAATGGTTAAGGAACCACATGCATAGTATGCCATAACGGCCATTACGTAGAGGTAACAGTGGCAACCGTCATACGTTATGGGGTCGTAAAGGCTGTAATAGTCATTGTAGAAAAAATGACCCGTAAAGGCCAGTACATCCCCCGTAACGGCCTGTTATGCCCCTCCCTCAAAAGGCCGTAACGATCCATCACAGGGTTAGTAAAGGTTTGATGGGAACATCATGCACACGCCCCCTCTACACATGTATTCGAGGAGGAGGCGGGCCTCACTTTTGATTTGGATCGACGACGACATCTTTGGAGGACCTCATAATTAGGGGGTTGCGTTATGGAGCATTGGAGTAGACCCGATCATCACATAGATTCTTCCATCGGATCTCATGATCGTGGCCCACTACTCTATATGATCTAGGATTTTAAGTTTTGACTATTTTTGTTATTGGAAACTTCATGAACGGCTTTGATTGCTTAGATTAGTATTTATTTGTTTTAGTTTTAGTATTAGTGCGCGCACATGGCGAAAGGGTAATTTTGTCTTTTTTGGGTTTAGGGTTTTCTTATAAATATAGCAATCCCATGTAGGTATTGCAATGATATTTTATGAATAAAAATTTCTGTCTCTCTCTCTCTCTCTCTCTCTCTCTTTGGGTTGAAGAATCGAATTGGCCACGAAGCCCTCCTTTCCTTGAAGGGTTAACTACCATGGTGCGAAGCCACATCCGCTCCAAATCATCTCCACCTTCTTACGCACCACATCCATCACCCTCTACATCTCTTCCACCTTCAGATTCACCCACTTTTGTATCCAAGTTTTCTCCTACAGCAGTGCACAAACAGATTTTCAGATTCTGACCCATCCGAGGGGCTGAAACTTCTGCGGAATAATACGCACACGCTTTGCGACGGTTCGATGCGAAACTTGGTATGGATGCAGCCCATCCCTGGCCGATCCTAGCCTAGAAATCGATTTCCGACTTTGTGGGCCCCACACATGTGCGGACGACCTACCATGCACGTGCGTCCAGGCCCATTTGCTATACAGCGCACGTAGCTCATCCCAGGTTCTCTTTATACTCTATTTCTTTCTCTTTTAACTAAAAAAAACCCCTTAATCCAAATCCCTAACCCTAAAGAGTCCCAAATCCCAATTATCCTCAATTTTCAAACCCTAGATTTTCCCCCAAATTGAAACTTAGTGAATCTCTTGAGTTGGGAACAATCCTTTACAACAATGGATGGTTCTTACACTCCTTTGGGCTTGTTTGGCTTATAATTTTATTTGATCCAGCCCTAAAGTTGTGTAAGCTTGGACCCCCATAGATTCCCCTTTTTTAATGTTTCATAGTATGTAGGATGTGGAATTTTATGACTGTTTAAAATTGGTATAATCACAAGCTTGATTTCTTGCATTCCATATTTAATTTCGTGTCCTACATTAAATTTGGTATCAAAGCCCAAGGTTGTCATAGGGGAATACAATGCATGATTAGGGGTTAGTTCATTTTTTTTTATACACCACACCCATTCATTTAGGGCTGTTTAGAGGTCCATAATTCATGATATAGGCTGCTAAAATTTCTATTATCAGAAAGTTAGCAATTCAGATTGCTGAATTTTCTGTTATCCATTATTTTGACAGCCATATTGCTGGATTTTTGTAGAGTTGCGTAATTTCGTTCATATAGCGTCATATAAGTTCATCTAATGTCATTAGGGTGTATATAGTGGAGTATAGGCACATATAGTTGCATCTTAGGACCCCTTGAGTTGTGTAGTGCATGCCCACACGTACTGGACGAGGCTTTGGTTTGCACCCCATCATGAACACTGGCAGCTTACCAAGTGTCTCAGGAAAATTACCCAAAAGTTGGACGCCATGGATGCAAGCATCAAGACATCTTCAAGCAGGTTAATACTCGCTTGGACTAATTAGATGCACGCGTCCATCAAATTGAGACCTCCACCCCGGCAAACCCTGTCATTGGAAAAGATGCCCAATCTCAGGCAGGTGGTCAAGAGAATAGACAAGGGAATGAGAGTGGCCAAGGAATGGTCATGGGCGCACACCCATGCACCCACCCCGCGAGGGGCATCGTGATCATTATGACCCAAATGCGCAACTCTTCAAGGGAGTTAGGATAGAGGCCCCTACGTTTAATGGTCACTTGGACCGTAAAGCTTTTTTAGATTGGTTGGCAGATATGAACCACTATTTTGAATGGTACGACATGTCGGATGCTTGCCGGGTCCAAGCAAAGCGGTTTTGGACTACCGTGGAACGAAAGAAAAAAAGGTTGAGGGAACCCCCAATAGTCCATTGAGAAGAAATGACAGAATAGTACCTCCCTTTCTCTTATCACTTGAGGCTGGTTGAAGATTGGCACTCTTCGACAACGTTCCATGAGTGTGGCTGAATACATTGAGAAGTTCGAAGAGTACTTGACCCAGTGTGAGGTTGAAGAGAATCTCGTACTCACTCTTACTTGATTTAAGGCGAGCTTCCGTTCTAACAGTAGGAGAGAGTTGTTCACCAAAGGCATAGATACTCTTGAACAGATGTATCAAGTAGTGTTGGAGGTCGAACAATACCTCAAGGCATCTGTGGGAAGGCGATTTGAGTCCTGTGATTCTGGCGCTAAGGCCAACCCTTCTGAGGTTAAGCTTGGCACTAGATATCAATATAAGTCTTCCAGTAGTTCTCAGTCTAGGCCCAAGGATAATAAGGGTAAAGGAGTTGTTGGGTCTAATTCGCGTAGAGGCGATGCGACTAGGTGTTTTAGATGTCAGGGGTTTGGTCAGCTTGCCAACTAGTGTGGCACAAAAGAGAGCACCAAGGTGTTCTTTATTGATGGGCAAGTACAAGTAGTGCCCCCAAAAAGTGAGGTGAGGAGGAAGAATATGAGCCAGCGGAGATCCCTAGTGATAAGGAGGGAGCGGAAGAGACTACGACACTCACAGTTGTTCGTTGCGCCTTTGCACAAGCAAAGAATACCGATGATTGGCGTCGCAACACGATCTTCTATACCTACGCAAAATGTGGCGATAAGAGTTGCAAGATGATCGTGGATAGTGGTAGTTGTGTCAATGCGGCATCAACTAGCACTGTGAGTCGTTTGGGTTTGAAGTTTGAAGCCCATCCTCAACCCTATAAAGTGTCTTGGGTTGATGAGACTTTTATTCCAGTCTTGCACCGTTGTCTTGTTCCTATTCAGTTTGGATCATATAAAGACACGCTCTAGTGTGATGTTATTCCCATGGATGTTGGCTACATCATTTTGGGTAGGCCCTGGCTCTATGACAGAGATGTCACCATATTTGGTTGTTCGAATGTGTGTACATTCTGGTTTGAGGGCAAGAAAGTCAAGCTAAATCCTCTCCCACCCAAGAACACGACTGGAAAGGAGTCCACCACAAAGAGAGGTGTGAGCGGCCCAAAGGAATTGAAGGAATCAAAGTCCAAGTCTAAGTCTCTCCATATTCTAAATGCCAAAGACTTTGAGCGAGAGACTGAGTCGGACTCGATAGTGTGCGCCCTTGTGGCTAGGGAGAGTGCACCAGAGGCTAGTGTAGAGTTATCCACTGAGGTCATTCCGGTAGTGGATGAGTTTCATGATGTCTTTCCTAATGATCTACCGGATGAGCTCCCCCCTGTTAGGGATATACAACACGCCATTGATTTAGTTCCTAGGGCGACTCTACCAAACTTTCCTCATTATAGAATGAATTCAAAGGAGCATGCAGAGTTGAAGAGGCAGGTTGATAAGCTCCTAAAAAAAGAGTTTCATTCGAGAGAGCATAAGCTCGTGTGCCGTACCCGCCTATCTTACACCTACGAAGGATGGCACATGGAGGATATGTGTTGATAGTAAGGTCATCAACAAAATCACAATCAAGTACTGGTTTCCTATACTGCGTCTTAATGACATGTTTGACATGATGGCCAATGCTATTATCTTCTCGAAAATTGACCTCAAAAGTGATTATCACCAAATCCGTATACGCCCTCGCGACGAGTGGAAGACGGCCTTCAAGACGAAGGATAGGCTATACGAGTGGCTAATCATGCCTTTTGGGATGACTAATGCCCCGAGTACCTTCATGCGTGTAATGACCCAAGTGTTGAGGCCCTTCATAGGGAAGTTCCTAATCGTCTACTTCGATGATATCCTGATTTATAGCATGACCAAGGAACAACACCTCAACCATTTGAGGCAAGTTTGTAGGATCCTTAGAACCGAAAAATTGTACGCCAACCTAAAGAAGTGGTTTATGTCTAGCAGTGTTATCTTCTTAGGTTTTGTTGTGTCAGCTGAGGGTGTGTCGGCGGATCCCGAGAAAGTCAAGGCCATTATCAATTGACCTAAACCCCGTAATATTCACGAGGTGCGCAGCTTTCACGGCTTGGCCACCTTCTATAGGCAGTTCATTTGGTGCTCCAGTTCCATTATGGCTCCCGTCACGGATTGCATAAAAATAATAATAATAATAATAATAATAATAATAAAGGGAAAAAAAAAAAGAGTTTCAATGGACGAAGGAAGCCTCAAAGGCCTTCAACAAGATAAAGGCTAAAATGACCGAGGCTTCAGTCACGCGACTTCTAAATTTTTTGAAAGTTTTTGAGGTCGTATGCGACGCGTCAAGAGTTGGTACAGGAGTACTTAGTCAGGAAGGGCACCCTGTAACATTTTTTAGTGATAAACTGATTGAGGTGAAGCAAAAATACTCCACCTATGACAAAATTCTATGCGGTAGTACAGTCGTTGCGCCACTGGCGTCACTATTTATTGCCGCAAGAATTCGTCTTGTTCTCAGATCACGAGGCCTTGAGATATCTGAACTCTCAGAAGAAACTAAACCCTAAGCACGCCAAGTGGGTCCAGTTCCTTCAAGAGTACACTTTTGTGCTTAATTACAAGGCCGGTGTAGAGAATAAACCTACCGATGCTTTGAGTCGTCGAGTCGCGTTACTCAATTCCATAATCGTTGAAGTCACAGGGCTCAAGCGTGTCAGAGATGATTATTATGAGTGCCCCGATTTTGAAGTTGTGTACGCATCGTTGTTAAAGAGTCCGTCAAAAGCTAGCAATGAGTATTTGATATTGGACAAATATTTGTTTAGGAGTGACCGTTTGCGCATACCTCGCACCTCCCTCCACGATTTTCTTGTCTGGGAGTTACATTCAAGAGGGGTCGCAGGTCATTTTAGTCGAGACAAGACCATTGCCCTAGTGGAGGATAGATTCTATTGGCTAAGCCTCAAGCGAGACGTAGCCAAATTTATAGGACAGTGTCGAACTTGTCAACTGGCAAAGCAGAAAAAGCAGAATACAAGGATATACACACCTTTGCCAGTTCTATTTGCCCCTTGGCAGGACATCAATATGAACTTCGTGCTTGGGCTCCCCAAGACCATTCAAAAACACAATTCCATATTTGTTGTCGTGAACCGTTTTTCTAAAATGGTCCACTTCATCCCTTGTTCAAAGACCTCTAACGCATCCCATGTTGCCAAATTGTTCTTTAGTGAGGTGGTCAAACTTCATGGGTTACATAAAACCATAGTGTCTGACCGTCACGTGCGGTTCATGAGTTATTTTTGGAAGACATTATGGCATATGGTGAGTACTAGGCTCAAATTTTTCTTCTGCCTACCACCCTCAGACTAATGGTCAGACTGAGGTGGTCAATAAGAACCTAGGAAATTTGCTTAGGTGTTTAGTGGGGGAGCACACCAGGACGTGGGACACTGCACTACCTATCGCCAAGTTTGCATTTAATAGTTCTGCCAATAGATCCACAGGTTTAAGTCCTTTTGAAGTCATTACTGGTTATAAACCTAGAAAGCCTATTGATCTTATCCCTATGTCCCTGTCTCATAAGCCATCAGAGTCTGCAAAGTCCTTCTCTACCTCCTATACCTACCCTTCCTACATCCAGAGAGGAGATGGAGGATATTTTAGACCATCAGATTGTATCGACGCTGGACGGCGGTTTTCAAAAGTTCCTTGTCAAGTGGAAGTCACACCCAGCTTCAGACAGTACGTGACTCACTGAGGAAAAGCTTCAGAGACTTGATCCAGACATCTTAGAGCGGTTCAGGAGCTTTGTTTCGACAGTGGTAAAACCTTCGCAGTCGGGGAAAGTTGATGGGGACATCATGCACACACCCCCTCTACACGTATTCGAGGAGGCAGGCCCCACTTTCAATTTGGATCAACAACAACATCTTTGGAGAGCCTTATAATTAGGGGGTTGCGTTATGGAGCATTGGAGTGGACCCGATCATCACATAGATTCTTCCGTCAGATCTCATGATCGTGGCTCACTACTTTAGATGATATAGGATTTTGAGTTTTGACTATTTTTGTTATTAGAAACTTCATGAACAGCTTTGATTGCTTAGATTAGTATTTATTTGCTTTAGCTTTGGTATTAGTGCACGCACATGGCGCAAGGGTAATTTCGTCTTTTTTGGGTTTACAATTTTCTTATAAATATAGCAATCCCATGTAGGTATTGCAATGATATTTTATGAATAAAAATTCCTGCGTTTCTCCCTCTCTCTTTGAGTTAAATAATCGAATTGGCTGCGAAGCCCTCCCTTCCTCGAAGGGTTAACTACCGTGCTGTGAAGCCACATTCGCTCCAAATCATCTCCACCTTCTTACGCACCACATTCATCACCCTCTACACCTCTTCCACCTTCAGATTCACCCACTTTCGTACCCAAATTTTCTCCTACATCAGTGCACAAATAAATTTTCAAATTCTAGCCCATTTGAGGGGCTGAAACTTCGACGGAGTACTACGCACGCCTTGCGACAGATCGACGCGAAACTTGATATGGAGGTAGCCCATCGCTTGCCGATCCTAGCCTAGAAGTCGGTTTCCGACTTTGTGGGCCCCACGCACGTGCGGACGACCTGCCACGCATTTGCGTCCAGGCCCATCTGCTATCTAGCGCACGTGTCTCATCACAGGTTCTCTTTTTCCTCTATTTCCTTCTCTTTTGACTAAAAAAAACCCCTTAATCCAAATCCCTAACCCTAAAGAGTCCCAAATCCCAATTATCCTCAATTTTCAAACCCTAGATTTTCCCCCAAATTGAAACTTGGTAAATCTCTTGAGTTAGGAACAATCCTTTGCAAGAATGGATGGTTCTTACACTCCTTTGGGCTTGTTTGGCTTACAATTTTATTTGATCCAACCCTAAAGTTGTGTAGGCTTGGACCCCCATAGATTACCCCTTTTTAATGTTTGATAGTATATAGGATGTGGAATTTTGTGACTGTTTAAAATTGGTATAATCACAAGCTTGATTTCTTACATTCTATATTTAATTTCATGTCCTGCATCAAGGTTTCTCAGGTTTTTTTCAATAAATAAAAACGAGATCGTAACGGCATTTACGTGGGCTATAACAGCCGTTACCAAGGTATTTTGTAACGGTAATGGTGGCCGTAATGACTACCACTGTTACCTTTACGATACGAATCGTAACGACCATTACGACCACTTTAAACAATAAAAAATAAAAACTCAAAAACCTATATTTGCCCCGTAACATTGAAAAAAAATCTAAAAAAACTTGTATCTGCCCCATAACAAACTGTTGCGGACTGTTACAGCCTTTACAGGGGGGGTAACCGGCCGTTAACAACAGTTACAGGTCATTTTTTTCTATAACAGTTGTTGTGGCCGTTACAACCATGAAACGTGTAATGGTTGCCACCATTACCTTTACGTAACGGCCTTTACGGCACACCATGGCCGTTACAACCCGCATCGTAAAGGTAACGGTGGTGACCATTATGGCCATTGTTACCGTTACGGAATACCTTGACCACATGTGAATGAGTAGAGAGCATCAAGCACATGTCTCACACATGCCACCCTGCTTTACCACATCTATATGCTCAGTTAAGGCCAACTGCCACTTAACTACCATCCTCAAGCACAACTTATGTTGGTCTCATATTACTGTGACACACGAAACCTCTAATGTTCCATGAGAGTACACTAATCAATGATCTTCTTCCCCCCTCAGCACCACCACTTTCGGGAGCAATTAACCACCGATCTTACTTTTGTGCTTGTCGATTCCAGTTCGATTCAATGCTAGCCAAGGAGTTTTAAACCCTTCTAGTTCGATTCTAGAAATGTTTGCATGAAAAATCATGGAGTTGGAGCTTTGATTTCGATATCCATTGGCTTTTCATGTTCTCCATGTTTTTTTTCGAAACTTTCCTTTAACCAACAATCAATTGAGACTAATTTCGAAGTATTTAGTAGTATTTGATGAAATTATTATCACATATACGCTAATTTTGAAATTTGAGTGTAGGTGCTCCGATTTGAGAAAAAATCGAAATTTCCCCAATTTCCCCCAAATTGCTTGCAATGTCGCACTCCAAACATGAAATCAACCATGTAAGAGGGCTAATCTACTTGCTCTAAAAGCTTGAATTGATAGAGCGTGATGAATCAATCCCTTGATCTCATAGCCCAAGCCCCACTTCACATGGGTCAGGCCCTCAACCGAACCCCACTCGTGGGCCCCACTTAACATGGTCCCACATCACATGGGTCTCACCTCACACGAGCCATCCGCCTCACACAGGCCGCCCACCCCGAGTGTGCCCCCGCCTCACACAGGCCACCCCACTCAAGCCCGGTGTGAAAATGCCCCTGCATTATCAATACTTTCAATGTTGGAGTATGCTATAGTTTATAATGATAGGCAATGAGAAACCAGATCCCTCTACAAGGTTTCTTTAATTTTACAATCACGTTCACTTCCCAATTTACCAAAACATGTGGTCAAATCATCCATCTAATTCAGTAGGGCGAAGTAAATTCCTAGGTTGCCTCAATTTCTAACCTGTGACAGCAGAGGAATGACGATAACCAGCAGAAATTTGGATAACTTCCTTTGGAATTCCAGAAACTTCCAGCGGCTCCTGCAAATTACCAGGGAATTCTGATGAATGGTCTAAAAAGACTCAAGAATCAAGCTACAAGCTAGTGACTAACCATAGGAATCTCCATGAAGAAAACATTTACTGGCAGTATGCATGTGTTTCAATTTGCCTCAAAATCAAAACAGGAATGTCATGTAAACAAATGCCCACAGATAATAAAGCACACAACAGGCATTTATTGGTATAGAACAAGTGAACCACAATGATGTTTTCCTAGATTACTCTCATGAGAATATCCACAAATAATCCTGTTCCACAATTACAGTAAGGAGATCTCAAACATAAAAGTTGAAGTGATTTTATTTTATTTTTTTGGTCAGTAAAGTTGAAGTAAAAACTTGAAGGAAGAATAACTGATGTTCTTCACATGAGAGGTGCGCAGAAAATTCATCTCAAAATGAAGTCTTGGCAGTGAATTAACAGCAAAAATGCAACTGAAATTAGTATGAGTCGAAGATAAATGAATGATCATCAGTGGCTTGATTTCTGTTGGACACCTATTACAGACAAATGAATGATTAGCGACATCATTGTGCTTCCTTCTCCCCAGCATATGGGAGTGTTGCGATACATAAAAGGGGAGGGGAGGATGAAAAGAAAGAAAGAAAAAAGAATCGGAGACAGTGAACCATTGATTCCTCCCTTTTGCAGAATTTACAGTGGTCCTTCAGTCTTCCAGTGTCATGCAGATGATGCCAGAGGATATTTGTATTTTATGCAAATTGATAGTTATGCCTCTTTTTACATTTACACCCTTATTCTACCTTTGGTAATGTGATAGTACAAGGTGGTACTATTGAATTGCGAAAAGTATAAACAGAGAGGGTTCAAATAGAGACACCCTTATATAGTTACCAGATTTTATAATTATTATTTTTTTACATAGTTAACAGATTTTTAATTTCTTAAAAAGAAAAAGATAGATTGCAATCTAAAAAGTGGAGTCGACACATCACAAAGGGAAACATCTCCTAATGGTTTGGTCAAGTGGGGTCCCATCCCTCTTGAAGACGGATTAAACAGAGGTGGTGGCAGGCAATGTTAAAGAGTGAAGGTCTCATTATTACATGGGCCTTGCTAGGCAAAGAGTATTGGGGCTTTTGTATGTAAAAAATTTGCATAGGCATTGGAAGGAGGTAATATCGTTAGAGATGCAAGGCAGGAAAGCTGTGAGGCAAGGCAACCACCTATATAAGATCTCTCAAAATTAACTACCGTGCTAAAAATTGGAGCCTGACTGGAGCAAGTGCTTTCTAGAAGACTATGCCATGCTTAAAGTGGCTTGCCTTAGTCCTGTTTTCTATTTGGATGCCAAAAAGCAGCTCACAACCAAGATTTAAATCATAGTATCAAGTATTGTATCATTCACCAGTGATACAGCCCCATATCACTCCTATATTGGGCTGTTTCGGGCTGATATGGGCTGATATAGCCATATCATTCGTGAACAATATGATACCAGTACATATCGGACGATACATAACATTTTGGACGATACACAAAACTTGCCCACAACCTAATATATGGGATCCAAAACTTCAATATGTGAATTCATTTGTTGGTTCTCCTTAGGTTTAAGGGGCAAGTACCGGATGATCGGCCACAATTAAGTTGTATAGGTTAGTGAATATGCTTGAAGAGCTCCCTGATTCCACAACCATCACAAGACGAATTCATAAAGCAAACTTGGGGAACTAGGAGGTTTCACTCATTTAGCAGGTGAAATTCCTTCATCAAAGTAGGATTTCATTCCTTTCGAAGACATTGGTAATGCTCGTTTGTTTCCTCTTTTATTTTTTGTTTTCCCCTTTCTTTATTTGATTCAATTTACTCGTAAATTCCTCATCATTAACCATGGAAACCCATTAGATACCATGTGTACAACCCACCAGTGATGGATAGATTAGCTAAATAGTGCCCATACTTCGTGCATCTCACCGTGAGTGGTGAAGGAACTGTAAGGGAGTCGTGGTTAAAACATCAACAGCGATGATTCTATAGGATTTCTTGCCTTTTCTTTACAGAGGTTTGTACAGGATTCTTGATGGTAGAATTGGTCACTTAACTTCTAATATTCCTCGTCATTGATGAAGTGATTGTTGAGATCAATAGGTGGATGATGTCATGATATAATAGTGCCTCAAAAGATTGAATGGGCAGTCTCAAGTAGGGAGAGACGTTGCAATAATGATTGTTGATCAAACCTCGAAATCTTCTTCTTCTTCTTCTTCTTCTTTTAAGATTTTATTTTTTTTTTTGAAACGAAACAGCAATTTTTTCAAACACCCGCATTAAACGGGAAAGAATACAAGAGCATGCTAGCAAATTAAAAAAATAATAATAAATAAATAAAAGCAGTGTTAGCTGCAGCCAGTATTTTAAATATCGACGATATCGACCAATATATCTCACAATATATCTTGTATCCCACCTGTGCAATACGAAACGCATAGGTATTGCCGATATATCCTACACAATCGATCCAGTGAGCATTTTCAATTTCCAATCCCTCCCTTTTTTTGTTGAAATTATGTTAAATCAATGTCAAATGGTTATAAATCCATTAGTTCTTCATGTTGTCCATTTCTTTTTGAAATTTTCCTTCAACCAGTTGTCAATTGAGACTAATTTTGAAGTATTTAGGAGTACTTGATGAAATGATCATCACATACATTCTAATTTCGAAATTTGAGTGTAGGTGGTCCAATTTGGGGAAAATTCAATTTTTTCCAAATTTCTCCCAAATTGCTTGTAATGTTGCACTCCAAACATGAAATCAAGCATGTATAAGGTTTGATCTACTGATTTGTTAAGTCCTTGTCAATTTTTTAAAAAGTACAAATAATTTTTTAATTAAAAATTGTTAAAATATTATTTTTTTTGAAATTTCCCTTCAACCGGTTGCTGTCAATTGAGACTAATTTCGAAGTATTTAGGAGTGTTTGATGGAATTATCATCACATACACTCTAAATGTTATGCATTCAATTTGAAGATAGTTGCATTATTTCAGTCAAACAGCGCACCGCTTGGGACCCTATACAAAGGAAACCTAATATGTGCACTTCTTTATTGAGATGTTATGATTTAAAAGTGTGTATTAAGGTCTTTTCTAACAATGCCTTAAGTTTTATTGAAAAATTCAACCATTTTCATAATGTTTCCCCATGTTTCCCAAAAAGTGCGATAAATTACCCGAAACGAACAATATATCCCATGCGATAACTGATACATATCTATATCCCAAGGATGTGATACGTAACGCGATACCGATATTTCGAACACTGGCTGTAGCTACATGAGGAGCCCATCTCAAAAGGAGATTTTTAACCATACAAATGACATCATCTACCAAGGACTTTCATTTCGAAAACATCGCTCATTTTGTTCCTTCCAAATAACCCAAAAAATAGCCATGATTAGGAGTTGCCAAACTACCTTCCTAGCTCTGCCACCATGCCACACTCGAAGAAGGTCATCCACTGACTCCAGCATAGCACACGCCAAATATATTAAAAAAAGGCAAACTGCCCAAAAATAGAAACACAACAAAAGAGAAAAGCAAAGAAAACAAGAACAACCAAGAAACCTTAAAAAACAGCTATTCAACTCGAGACCGAGCTTCCAAGAAGCAAACTAATCCAAGATCGAAGAAATGATGGAGTTGTCTACAAGATTTAGACGAAGTGACCATTCCTCAAGATCCTAGATGATATGATTTGACACCGAAGAAGAAGAGGAGAGATCCCGAAAGCAATGTTGTTCCTCTCTTTCCATAAAGCCCAGAGAGTAGCCATCACTGCCCTATTCCACATTGCTTTGGTATTCTTCTCAAGGTCTATGTTGTTCCAAGTAAATAGATGGCTTTGAATCGAGTCAGGCATCACCCAAGGAACTTGGAACCTACTATAAATGGACAACTAGACTTCATCAGCCACATTGCCAAAGCAAAGGCGACAAACGTTTGGGAGAATAAAACCTCACTCTTGAAGGTTGTCCATTGTTAAAACTTTCCCTCTAGCTAGCAACCAGACGAAGGCTCAAAAGCTTTGTAAGCACATATGAAGAAGGGGAAAACAATTCCCCGAATGGACGACGAACCTCTAATCAAAGGAGGATTTGGCCGGAAAATTTGCCCAAAGAGGAAAGCGTCCAAGTTAAGCAGTCGGCATCCCCGAGGATGGGTTGAACACCATGGAGAAGCTGAAGAAGTTTCAGAAAGGCCTCGGATTCTTCCTCTGACGGGGACCTTCTACAAGGGGGACATTAAGCCCCTGATCCAACAGAGGAAAAGCAATCAGAGATAGAAATATTAGAAGAGATTCTAGCCAAACCTAGAAAAAGAGAGCAAAGGGGGTTGTCTGATATCCATTGATCTAACCAAAATCTAATCCTAGAGTCATTGTTAAAGCACCTCTTCCATAGAGCCCTTAATGAGCACAAAGCAAAGCTAGGGATGATTGAATCTAGGGCAGAGATAAATTGTCATTAGAATTGCCTGTCAATAATGAGCATTACAATTTACAACCATGGTTTTAAAAATCCAATATGATACGGATGTATTGTATCCATAATCATCCTTCCCAAATATGTGAAATGGGGGAAGATATGCGGCCGTACTGGCCGTGGGCCATGTGAGGCCCACTAATGTGGGCAACCACTAGTGGCTTGTGGACCCTGCTTGACATATTCCAAAACACTTATGAGGGGGGATTAAAAGGCATTGGTAAAAGAAGTAAGGCCATTGGCATATGAAGAACCTCATGGGGAAATGTTGAGCTCATTTATTCCTCTTCGAGGTAAGTACCGCCATTGGTGATGCTGGGTCTCATTAATTACTCTCCCACTAAAATGGGTGTGGAGAAACTCTTTAGACATTTCATCTTGAATACAAAGTTCATCTCTACTATCCAGTGTGGTCCTTTACCTTGGCCTTGTGGATCATCTCGATCGTTGAATCAATGGGGTGTATGCTAGAGTCTTTAGAAACACAACAGAATTTGAACTTTTGAAAAACATTTGATTTATTTAATTGAGGATCCCCATGTAGAATACAATCAAAACCCTACACCCAAAGCATAAATGAATCACATATATTGATTCGTACACCGTTAATTGCGAAGAAGATGTCGATGTTAATTCTCTGTTAGAGGAAATATCTCCCTGATGTATACTAGATAAAGGAGAAAGCAAAGAGGCAACACACACCATAGAGCAGGGCTAGGCATGAGCGTCCACAAGGTGGACACCACACATGTGAACATGGAGGAAAAAGAGGCTCTCTCTCTCTCTCTCTCTCTCTCTCTCTCTCTCTCTCTCTCTCTCTCTCTCTCTCTCTCTCTCTCTCTCTCTCTCTCTCTCTCTCTCTCTCTCTCCAGGTGGGGCCTAGGGGCAGGGACGTCTATTCTCTCTTCCTTCAGGATAGGATTTATAAATAAGGAGTTAATGCACTTGTTATAGTACATATCCTCCCTATAGACGTTTGTACGACTACTACATCAAAATTCTGTCATCCTACCTACCCATGTACCCAAATTGACTCAATCCCTCCACAATCCATGGTCATCCACCCTAGATCCAATACCCATGCAAATCAATGGGTAGACCATTAACCATCGCATTACAATCAAGTGCAATTAAAACAAAAGATGTTTTTATAAAAACACATAAAACCATCTGAGTGTTGGCCCAGTTAAAAACAACTTATGGATGATCCGATCACCAAGATTTAAGCCATAAAAGTGTTCATAAGCAACTAGTGGATCCCTTCTTGGATCATATGGGCCTCAATCATATCCTAATGTGTGCACCCAACCAAACGCATGTACATAGCCACCAAAGTGACATTGTGAGGACCAAGGAGCATTACATTACGAACTTAAACTCCTCCTATGTCTTCAAATCTAAGAATTAGTCAAAGCCGGTACATACACAAGTCAATCTAGACCAAAGATGATGGGCCTCCCAATCCAGAGACTTGAAATGATCCTCCAATGCAAGTATCCAACGGGTCAAGTATCAAGATCCCATATCCTTGAACACTCGTAATCCTATGTGGGGTAGGGCTAAGGCACCAACTCATCATTAAGTCATGATCATCATTGGCTCTCCAAGGCACACAAAACTAACAATGTGCAAGGTCATTTCTTCCTTAGCAGTTGTGATTATGAGCTACCATTTTACTCCATTGTTTTAGCTCTATTTGACCAAGGTCCATTCATTAGGGAAGTCATGTAGATCCATCCCGATCATTTATCACTTTCACCCCTAAGGCCCATTTAGACCATCAGGGAGAGGAGGCGATAGCAATATTTCAAACCATGATTACAGGACTTCGTGAAAGCATGCCTAATCAATGCTTATACTATTGTCAAGTGCTCACCTCTCACTTTCTGCTTTAGTTTTTAAATAAGATCCTTAAAAAAAAATTGTTCCCTTCCAAAATCTTCTAGTTTCACACTTCAAAAACTTTCTTCTATAATGGAGAATGTATAGGAATCAATCACATTGAGAAAGCCTACATCACTAGTTGACCCACCTTCTATACTTGACCATTCTCATGCTCAATTGTATTAGGATTAAGGTACGCCTCACTTGACCCACCTTCTATACTTGACCATTCTCATGCTCAATTCTATATGGGTTCCAGTCCTTGCCCGAGTGGTAGACTCTAAGGAGTTTCAACACGAGGTCTTGGGTTCGAAACCCATAGGTAGTGAAATCCCACTACGGCGTGCCTGTGTGTGTGGCGGGTGTGTGTGTTAAAAAATAATAATAATAATAATAATAAAGGGTACGCCTCAAAACCATATTACCAGACATTGAAAAAATTTATGTGACCATTCCCTCCTAAGATAAAACACTAATCTACTACTCACGGCAGTCATTGTGAATTGACAACTAAACAACATTTCCTACATGTTTGATCTCAAATAGTAAGGGCATCAAATCAACTATTTACTAAAGCAATAATGTCATTGGAAAAATTACTTATAAAAGCAATGTGCACAGGATTTAAAATGCATTTAACTTAGGCCCTTGATCTAAACAGTGTTCGAAATATCGATACTATCGGCCGATATATCGGCCGATATTGTCGGTATCGCACCAGTGCGAGACGATACTCAACCGATAACACGCGGAAGATACAAAAAATCGAAAACTTCAGATATCGTGCGATATTATCGTCGATATCGTGCGATATATCGTCAAAAGATACCAAGTAAAAAAAAAAAACACCAAATATCGTGCGGGATAGTGTCATTATCCAAAAAAAAATTTGGAGAAATTAAAAAAAATATATAGAGAAACTTTCAACAGGTGGATTTCGATACCTGTACAAGAAATTTTTATGATCGGAAGCTTCCCTTTGGTGGGCCATTCGAATCAAAGTGTCATCCGTAGGTTAATGCAAACAAAATCTCCGATTTGGAAGAGAAATTCATCGAAATCTGGAGAAATCCAAGTATTTGGGCAAAATCCGACGAAATCCTTGCTGAAATCCTCGCCAAAATCCAAAGATCTGTGAGATTTTGGAGAGATTTTAGGGTTCCTGAAGGCCGGAACCCTCTCTGCTTCGAAAAAAATGGCGTCCGATCCCTTTTTTAATGGAAATCGTGGTGGTAGGTGTACCGCACACCACCTAGTTGACTGGTGTGTTGACGTCACCAAGTTCTGTGGGTCCCATCATAAGGTATGTGTTATATCCAAACCGTTCGTCCATTTGGCAAGCTCGTCGTAAGGCTTGAGCCGAAAAATAAGACAGATCCAAAGATCAAGTGGGTCACACTGCAAACAGGAGTGGGAGATTAAACGTTTACCATTGAAACCCTTTTGGGTCACAGGAGTTTTGGATCAATATGATCTTTGTTTTTCCTCTTCATCCAGGTCTGTGTGACCTAATGAACAGATTGGATGGAAAATAAACATTATAGTGGGCCCTACGAATATTTTAATGGTGAGAATCAACCCCACTGCTATTTGTGGTGTGGTCCAGTTGAGCTTTGAATATGGCTTATTTTTGGGCTCATGATCTAAAATGATCTCTCCAAATTCATGAACGGTGTAGATATAATAAATACATATTGTGGGGCCATGTAACTTTGAACTGTTGGTACCACTTGAGTTACAGGAGTGGCACTGTCGGACGTGGATTTCCTGCGAAAGCTTTTCGTAGGATCTTCCTGCGTTGGAAACCTAGGTGTGGTCCACCATGATGTTTGTGAGAAATCCACTCCGTCCATCCGTTTTCTAAGATATTTTTAGTATAAGAGGACAAAAATGAACCGTATCCAATACTCAAGTGGGCCTAAAATGTGAGTATTGAACGTACACAGTTGAAATATTCGTGGGGCCACATAAGTTTCAAATCAGGCTAATATTTGTGTTTTTAGTTCATCCCAGTAGGAATGACGTTATTAACGGTATGGATGGCATGTAAACATCACTTTCTACCCTACAGAGTTTTCAACGGTAGGAATTTTCCTACCCACCTTTTCCTCTACTGCGGCCCACTTGAGTCTTGGATCCTTCTCACTTTTGGTCTCAAGTCCTAAAATGTACTCATAAAATAAATTTACGGTGTGGATTTCTCAAAAACATCACGTTGGGTCCCACCCAAGTTTCAAGCGTAGGAACTTCTGCTTTCGCAGGAAATCCGCGTCCGGCACCGCCGTCTTCGTAGTGTGGTAGGAAGCGGGCGCGGTGAGTAGTGTACTACATAAACTCTGTGGGGCCCACCATAATTCATGTATTTTATCCACTCCATCCATCCATTTTACCATATAATTTTATGATTTTTAGTCCAAAAAATGAAGCATATCCAAAGCTCAAGTGGACCACACCACAGAAAATGGTGCGAATTAAACATCTACCATTAAAAAAAATCCTTGGGAGCCAAAGAGTTTTGGATCAAGCTGATATTTGTTCTTTTCCTTTTCCATATCTTTGTGATCTTATGAAGAGGTTGGATGAAAAATAAACATCATTGTAGGCCCTAAGGGAGGTTTAAACGGTGCAAATCATTATTCCTATTGTTTCCTGCGGTATGGTCCACTTGACCTTTGGATATGTTTCAAATTTGTGCTCAACCCCTAAAATGAGCCGGAAAAACAGATGGACTGCATGGATAAACCATGTACATTTACGGTGGACCCAATAATTTACTCAGTACTATAGGAGTGGATTAGGTGAGACCCCGCCTCACCCAAGACCATACAATCGTACCGTGGGCCCCAACTTGATGTGTGTATTTTGTGTCCACTCCATCCATCTGTTTTTTCAGATCATTTTATAATATGATCCTAATAATTAAGAAGATCCAATTATCAGGTGGACCATACTCAAGGAAACAGTATTAGTTGAACATGGTACCATTAAAAACTTCTTAAGGTGCACCTTAATTTTTCCTATATTTTTTTAGGCATCCAATCCGCTGATCACTTCACATAAGTTTGAATGAAGAGAAAAAACAATTATCAGCTTGATCCAAAACTTTTGTGGCCCACTAATGGTCAATCACCATTGTTACCTATGGTATGGTCTACCTATGGATGGATACTGAATATAATTGTCTGAATTCAATAGGACAACGCATAGCTTAGACTCTATACAAAGGAAACCTATTATGTGCACTTCTTTTTTAAGATTTTATGATTTAAAAGTGTGTATCAAGGTCTTTTTTAATAATCCTTGAAGCTTCATTGAAAAATTCAACCATTTTCCCAATGTTTCCCCATGTTTCTCAAAAAGTGCGATAAATTATGCGATACAAACGATATATCCCATGCGATAACCGATACGTATCTGTATCCCAAGGGTGCGATACATTGTGCGATACCGATATTTTGAACACTGGATCTAAAACATGGTAGTGTCAAATACATAAGCACAAGAAAAATAAAGCAGAATGTAACAAGAAAATAATAAATAAACAAGTAAATATGCAGCTGACTAGGAACCTCCAGACCAAAAGAAAACGTACTAATATTTACAAAATAAGCAAGAAAGAGAGGGCACCAATTGGTAGATAAAAAGATAAGGATGAGCATACAAGCACATGAGTTCTCTCAGATGATATGCCTAATTGTCCAAAATCATTCAGACCAGTAGCATAAATATGCCCCTTTTCTGTCCAAGCAAGAAAATATAATTAGTAAGATTATACTCAGAAAATGGTAGACAACTAGTCTAAAAGGGACTGGTGGAAGAATTCCACCAATTTACAAACAAGCATATCTGACCATCTAACAACAGTATTAAGCCTCACAAAGCAACAAGAAAGAAACTATATACAAAACTACTCTTTAGACGGAAAAAATGATGGAGAAACTTTTTTAAGCATGATGATAGTGTCAGTATCATCAGAAGCAAGTGCACTGACAATAAGCAATCAAAGAACTGAATTGCATACCGGGTTTCTGACATCACCTTATTTTATCTCTGTATTAGACAAGAAACCCATGAAACATGAGATAACCCAGTCCACAACCAGAGGCAGCATTCACCTACTGTCGAGTAGTGAAATAGAGATGATAGAACTCTTTAAGAACACAACAACAGATACATCTCCACTCAAGTAGTCATATTGTCTAAACTGAAAAATAGTTCTTTGAGACAGCGTAATGAAGAAGGCAGCAAAGTGACGGATTACATTGCCTAGATGAGCACATCATTCTTTCAAAGAACTGGACAGACAACACAATAAACATAGCCATCCAACAAACTAACTAGGACTACAAATATGACAATCTAAGATTGTTTTGGTCCACAATTTTACATCATGAATGCCATCAGCATCAACATTGCTTCAACCCAATTGTTGTCCAATTTGGCGTCTAAGTCACGAATGCTATGAGCCCCGACCATTGCATCTCAGATCAAAGGGATAGGTCCCATAGACAACCAGATCTGATTGGTGCCCCTCACCCTCCACCCCCCCCCCCCCCCCCCCCCCCCCCCCCCCCCCCCCCAAGTGGTCCAATAAGATTGAAGACCTCAATACATATGACATGGTCTGCAAATGGACCCATGAGGTCCAGAAGATTTGACTGTAGCAGGTTTCCTAATCAGATTGCAAATGGGCTATTGATGAGGACATCCAACCATTAAGAGTGTACCAGAGGAGGAGGAGATTGGGCCCGGGTGGGCCGCACTAAGGCTTTGAAGACCCCACATGCATGATTGTGCATCTTCGAAGACCCTACACTAAGAAGATGCATGTGTGTTGCTTAGTTGAGGAGTCTTGACCGTTGGATCACGAGGACACAACGACCAGAACATTGGATCATGTGGATTCTTCGATCGAACGGTTGAATAATTGTGATCCTTGATCATTTCATCATGAGTGTTTGGATTAGCATATTTTATGTTTTTGTTAATTATTCATAGCTTAGGATTAACAGATTTATGTTTTATGGTGTCATAGGACATGTGAGACATTTTATTTGAGGGGCATTATTGTAAAAATGCATTATTGAGACTATAAAGAGAGGGATGTCCAGCCCTAACCCTTAGAATTTGGAATGAAAACTCACTTTTGCTTAGAAAAAGCATACTCTCTGATTTGAAGTGAGAATCTCTTGTGAAAAGAGACTATTTTGGTGTGAATCCGAGGGTGTGAAGCCCATTATCTTATTCTCCTCTCTCATTCTCTACAATCGAGGTATTTTCTTCTACTTTCTCATTCTCCATCTCTCAATCCCTCTTTATTCCTCTCTTCCTCTTCCTTTTCCTTTTGTCCTCAACCAAAACCCATCTCCATCACATTCAAAACCACCTAAACCTAGCCCATTGAAACCATACGACTGTACAGACCAAACCCATAGACCGTTCATCCATACGGCTGTGCTCGTAGCCCCCCCCCCCCCCCCCCCCCCCCCCCCCCCGCTCTCTCTCTCTCTCTCTCAACCCTTACTCCTTTTCCCCTTTAAAATCCCTAGCCCTAAGACTAAAACCCCAACCCAATACCCTAGCTCTCGAAACCTTATTTCTCCACAAACCCTAACTCTCCCTAACTCTAATTCTCCCTAGCCCTAACTCCTAAATCCCCAAATTTCCTAACCCTAGAATTGAGTCAAATCTGCCCATTGAATTAGAACCATACCTATGCTAATGTGAGAGTTCCAATCTCTCATTGGGCCTTAAGTTTTCATGCTTACATGATTCATGCTTGTGTGGGATTGTGAATTTAACATAAATCTGAATTTAATTGCCTCTTTGGTACTCTTTTAATCATGGAAGGATAGCATGTTATCATATTTGATTTACATTAATTAATTTGTTAATAATCTCCTGCATCCAAATAGTTAGATCGCATCTCCTGCATCAGCTACACTAGGTCACTACCATGCTGCTGGACTCACTATAGCAGCATGCTACAGTAACACTTCAGCAGCATGCTATGGTAACGATATAGTAATCATAGAATGATACAGAAGTATCTGATTGGAATTTCGAAACGAATTGCTAGACATGACAGTTTCCTTATCCAGTTCTACATTCTATAGAGGTAGAATTGGTTTAGAAGTTCCAGATTTAGCTGCATATGAAATTCAGATCATGGCAGTTGTTGGATATGATTAGGGTCTTTATTGATAAGGAGTTAAAACCAACTGGATTTAGTTTGAATTCAAGAAGTATTCCTATGTAGTTCAGCCTATAAATAGACTCATATGGCCTGCATATTCAAATAAGGACTGAAACTTTTTCTTGGTTTCCTGAAATGGGATTTCATCTCTAGTGGTGCAATGTCCTATAAACCCATTGGTGCAACTCTTCAAAATTTTGGTATGTAAAGTTGTTCAATTAGTTTTAACTTCAATTATAGTTGCATCCCATTGGCTCTTAAACATTTCTAACTTGGTGCAATAATCGATGCTACACAAGGAAATATCCATGCAGTATGACCCGAAGGATATTTCTGTAATAAAATTTTAGGGAAAATTTTTAATAGAACCACGTGTACTGCTTGTTATGGCTGGAGAAGATGCAGGATGAGTCTGTTAGGACCAAAAAAGAAAAAATTGCTTCAACACATCAAGAGAGAGAGAGAGTCGAGATCATGAAAAATCTCTCCCTCTTGCTCTTTATTTATAGGCAACGGGATTTACTAAGTAATGAGGTTAAAAAGAAATAAGAACAAATGATCTGCAGGACTATATAAACTGTGTGCCACTCCTACACTCTAACATCTTCCACAGGTCAAGCACTAGTGCACTACATGCTATCGCTTTTCAAAAAGTAATGCATTCTGTCATTGTAAGTTGGTTTTCATATATTTCAATCAGATTCTTATTCATAGCACTGCATCCTTTCAATTCAGTGAATCAATTGTTATGCTGGAAACTCTGCCAGGAAGCAATGCCCCAGCCGGTTCTAAGCTTGGATAGATAAGGGTCGATGCATGATGGGCAGCTGATCATACAACTTTTGCCAAGCAATCACAAGAATTCTCATTTCAAATATGACTATCAAAATATGATTCCTAATCGCAACACTAAATAGCTTGGACAATGCTATGATGGTGATGATTTAATTTCATCATGAGCTAGAGGATTGATAATAGACAATTGTGGCAAGGAGATCCTCTCAGTGTCAAGGACTAAATTGTAAGCAGACATTTTGGAAGGCTCAAAATGCAATTAAAGAGCTTTCAAGCTGGATTTTCTCCAATTAAAATTCATGTCGTTGAAATTGCAATTAAACGACTTTCGAGCTGGACTTGAAAGAAACCTTGCTGCAATCCGATGACTACTTACTCATGATGAATACTAAGGAACATCATTCTTTTTTCTTTGCCATTTCCATTTTTATCAAACCGAACGAGTTGCAATTCAATTCACTTGTGCATCTAAACATACCCAGGAACGAACACAATTTCAAAGTTACAGATACTTATCAAATGAACTACGGGAGGGGAAGAAAGTATACCGGTGAGGAAGAGCGTGTGAGCTCCACCGCAGGCAATGGCACGCAAGCCACCATCGCCATTTCCATTGAAGGCAGGGCAGATAGATGGCTTCCATTGGGAATTCAAGTTGCCTGATCCCAACCTCCCGTAATCACCGTTTCCCCAGAGAGCTGCAACCCGCGAACCGCTGGAAATCCAGCGACGGAAGAACCCTAGGCAGCTGGTGAGTGGAGGAGCCGATCTAGAAGCTTCTAGGCACGCCCTACTCCTCCACATCTCGTTTGTTCTCGTTCGCTCGTGAAAAGAGACGGGAATGGAGTTCCTCTCTCTCTCTCTCTCTCTCTCTCTCTCTCTCTCTCTCTCTCTCTCTCTCTCCTGTTTTTTTTTTTTTTTTGATCAAACAGCAATGCAATTGCGAACGGGTCGCTTTTAAATTTACAGTTGGGAGTGTTGTCCTACCTACCGCTGTCCCGGTTCGCGTTCGCTTCTTAAACGTTCTCGATCGAGAAAATATCATATACAACGTTGTATGTTTAACTTAACATACAGCCTTATTATTTTCCGCTGATTTTTCTGACTTTTCTATAACATCCGAGCCGTAAGAAAGGTGGGCCGCATCATAAGATCACCGTGGACGAAATTCAGGGTTCTTCATTCGTCAGGTTCGCTACATGTTGAAATCATTGTAAAGCCAAATGGTCTGACTCGCTACGCCTCATGAAGGCCTACTCTCTAAAATTTAGGGAGATCTGTTCATTTGATCCGGTGGGCCACATTTATGATAGTTAATATAAGTCGAATGACCAAGTGGGCACACCTGCTACCTGGTTCGGCGACCGTCTTGATTTTTGAACTATACGATCTAGATTACAGATTCCAACAGATGAGTAAATGGTATTGAACAGGACACGATGGTCGTGTTATGGGCGAGCACCAAAGAATTGTGCGGTTGGGTTTTTTTTTAATCGAATAACTGGCCCCTCTTGATCCAGCACGAGCACAGCCATTACCTTGCGCTTTTGCAGGTACAGTGGTGAATCCAGACCATCCATCAAGTGAGTCTCATCTGTAGACGGCCCAGGGTCACAAAACACACCAATCAGGATTTTGGCTGAAAGAGGCTACATGTGTAATCGAGAGTTTATATTTAGATTTTGTATGCGGTTACGGTGCTTGGCGTGCCATCGTCATACTCGATTTAATGTTTGATTAAATGTTGGTGCCCATGAGAGTAGGGGTTAATTTTTAATGAATTTTTATTCTTGTGTATTAAAGATTTGTTCTTTCCCAACAAAAGAAATAAATTTCTCAAAAAATGAAGATGAACAGATAGATAAATAAAAAAGACTGAACAATATCGATTTTACTAACCAAATATATGGCACATTATAATTGACAAAATATAAATAATCTAGAAAAATAAACAAATGAAAGATGAATGCATATAATCGAAGCAAATTATTAGGGAGATATGACCAAATAGGTGTGATCATGTGAGTAAGAACTTAATTGACCAAAATCCAACAACTTAGAGTTGTAGATATTTAATTTTATTATATGGTATTGTAGCGATAGACGCTGGACAATAGCGATATATACTAGAACTAAGGTAGGCTATATTAAGATAAAAGTAAAGATATACGAAAGATAAATTAAAAAGGAGATAAATATGGTTGGTAAAAGGCATCGAGCTCTTCTTCGCATCCTCATTTTATACCTTGTTAAAGCGGTAAAACACTTGTTGGGTTTCCTTACTCATCATGAATCTTCTATGTTTTTTATGACATGCATTGCGAATAGGTAGGTCTCCAAATAGATTTGAAACTGTTGGTTTCTCGGATCTTCTTCTTGTAGTTGATCCATCATGGGAGATCTTCATGGCCCACTAATCGAATTCAGGGTCAATCAGAGGAGCATCTATCACAAATCCAGTACCTCAAATTGATCATAATCATGTATTTGGATGGCCCAATCAAACCGCTTCCTACATTTAACCCCTCACTCTGCAATGATTTGGAGTGCTAGAGGAATTGGATGGACTAGATCCACATGATATTGATCTGTTATCGGATGAGTTCGATTAAATTTTTCACTGAGCTCTCACATTCTCTTTATTCTAATTATTATACAGCTTGATGTTCGCTCTCTCCTAAGTTGGGTCCAACCAGATTTGCTTGAATATCAATACAATCTTCAAACATTTGAGATCTGTCCCTGGAAAAATCTACCACATAGAACGGCTTGCTATTTATGGCCACATAGAATGTGTTGATTCACTTCCCCTAAAGGCATGTATAAGGATTTGTGTCATCACATTAATAATGAAATACATATCATCAAAGGCACACATATTCGAGTGTGAGTAGAATTTCTGTAAGCACCAATCCCTTAGTGTCAATGGCGGGGTGCCGAAAATGGGTGTAAACACATATAGTCCTAGAAATTATCCCTATTGAATCTTGACCACTAATCATTTTAATGTCATTATCGTCAGCTTGAAGGCCAAAAACGGGGACCTAGGATTGCTGAATCCGTGTATCAACCATGGGCCGTCGACTAACCAGACATGGATAGCCTGGGTCCAAGACGCCTCCCTCTGATAGAGTCCGACCGTTGACATGCAAACCCTCATGAATAGGAACGTGGAACACCCAACTCAACTGGAATCGTCCAGACTGCAGGATCCACTATAGATAGGTCATCATCCAAAAGTAAGTTTGATTGACAGATCCTAGCCCCTGCGGACACTTGTTTGTTGAATTCTAACTATACAATATCTTTTGTTTCAACTGTCCATTAAACGTGCCTACATATCAAAGTTTGATTGACAGATAGGTCATCAAACTTTGTTTCAACATCCAAAAGTAAGTTTGATTGACAGATAGGTCATCGCACTCTTCTAGAGTATCAAAGTTTTTTATCATGGAAATTGAACTCATAGTGAAGAATGGAAGGCAGGGTCTTCGGATAATTTCCTTTTTAGCTTGGAGCTTCATGAAAAGAAAAAAAAATTTTAAAAAAAAAATGATGATGAAACGAACCTGTTGCTTTGGGGAAGAGAGCAATACAAAGCAAACAATCACTGACAGTATGAGAAAGAGAGTTTATAAACATATCCTACCCGGTGGATGGGGTCCCAGTCCCACCATGGGCAACCAATGGTAGAAATATCAGACTATTCGGATTATCTTACCCTATACCAACAAATAATCATTAGAAAAGACTGCCAGCGGTCCCATCCTCCATTACATGTTATTTTTTGACAGAGATCGCATCCACTAATCGATTCTGATCATGGACTATGTGCAATTTGAGTGTCCCACACCAGAATAAGGATATTGCTGTCCCCCTCTCTAAGGTTAGACTTCACGTGCCTCTTCAATTTTCTTTTCTCATTGTTCTCAATGAACAAAGTTCTCTGAATCAGAGCCGTATCAAATAACATGTTACATTCATCAGATTAGAATTTCCAAAAGAATAAGAGAAAAACCGAAGCTTCTTCGGTTAACTAGAGAGTTAGATTCATTCTAAGAATATTACAAATCAACTGGCGGGATTGAAGAGGACCATATTTCGGTCCCTCTTTTCCTTCTATTCCTCACCTGGCCCCTTCTCGTGGTGGCCCATTTCTCATTTACATTAAGTTACTGGATCTGCTTAAAAACCAGCTGATGTAATAATCATCTCCTACTCGCAACTTCCTTCTGATACTACCTCTCCAAAGCAGCCATATTGAGCTAGCAATTTAATCTCTTCAGGAGACAACATTAGTGGAGGACCCCTCAAGTAGTGTCGAGCAACACGGACCCTGCAAATACTGGTATTAGAATGAATTCATGATTTTCCCTAGGAGGCTTGCTGACACACTGGATTCCTGATGTAGAATCCATGGTTTCAGTGATCCGACCTGTCATTCTGATGGACCCCATCATGGATAGAGGATGCCTAGCAATTCTTCTCCTAGATCTGAAAATTCTAACACTTCAATGGTTGGCCTTTTCCATTCAATATGGACCATCAATATCATTTATTCTCATAACCATCTATTTGTTGGCAGCCAAGATTCGGATAGTCAAATCCAGGAGATCTCCCGGGTATCCCTCACCCACATTGAGGAGCATCAGAGCAACAGTTTGGATTACCCGTGCTTCCAGAACTAACTAGCACAAACTATAATTCCTATTTTTCCCTAGTCAAGCCCAGGACTTGCTGGCAAGGCAAGAATATTTGAGAAGATACCTGCGCCGCCGGTTTGCCATATCAGCACTTCCTGACATACGAGAGCCTTCTGATTTTGAAATCTGGCTCAAGGAGGACAAGTACTCATGGAGTGTCGCACCTTTCAAAGCCAGACGTGATTTTGCAGGAACTATAGAAAGAACTGTACCATAAAGCCGCGGCTCTACTTCCCTGCAGTGCAAACACCAGACCTAAACTCAAAATGACTTGAAAAACACAAGGCAGCTTAAATGACAAGCACATAGACATGGCAAACATATGCATAGATACATACATGTACTCACACACATACATACATATGTACATGTTTAGTCCCATCCAAGCCAACATGTAAAACCATTTTTCCTCAAAACAACCATACGATAACATTACAACCCTTAGGAAAATCTGTTTCAGCCACTGAAGTCTCTTTTGGCAACAACATTCAATAACTGTACAATTATTTGTCAGGAAAAAAAAAAAAAAAACATCATTCAATATCAGGAGAAATTTCCTTCAACCCGTCTATGATGGTTGGTAACCTTTTTGTAGAATAGAATCACCAACAAAGAGGGATGGAAAGGAGGGAAAAAGGGAAAAGAATGTTTAAGGATTTATTGGCAGGCTTATTGGGGGAGAGGAACAACTGATGCTTCCGCAATGTGTGGGGCGGCATCGGAGGCTTTTAGATGGGCTAAATTAGATGTAATTGATTGGACATCACTGGTGATTGTAATCCTCTTAGTTTTGTTTGGGATTCATTACAATTCTTTTGGCCTTCATGCCCTTCCCAATAAAATCGTAAATTCTCAAATGAGAGAGAGAGAGAGAGAGAGAGAGAGAGAGAGATGGAGCTTTCCTAAGCCCACATGCATGTGCAATAGAGCTTTCCTAAGCCCACATGTGTGTGCAATAAAGCTCAAGTACACATCACACATGTGCCAGCATGACACAATAGGTCTAGGATGCCATCCATCCACCGGAAGGACACCACTATACTGCTGACCTAGCCCAAGAATCAGGTTGATACACTGGTCAGGTGGGCACCAGTTTGCAAGACAAATGTACAGCTCAGAAAATCTTGGCTGAAGTTTTCTTACTCATCCACTTGTTTCCAATTTTGGCTCCCACATGCCGATTGGACTAGATTTTATTTTTAGTAGAACATGTAAGGTCTGACCAACCTGATGGATGGATTAGATCTCGCACATGTGCCAGGCACGCGTGTGATGTGAACATGAGCTTTACCACATGCGCGTATGAGGGTAGCAAAGCTCTTAACAAAATGCAACTTGGAACTCATCCATTGGTTAAAATGGGCTCGTGGTCTGTTCCAAGGGACCATAGGCACATGTACTGTGCATGGATAACAGCCATTTTCCCACTTCTTTCTTAAGGTAGCTTTCTCCTGTTAGACATTCAGAGATCACAAAAAGGCTACACAGACTCGAATGTCAATTGGTATAGTTGGCAAATTGCGGTGAAACTATGCACATGTATAGGATAATCATGACAATGACCTTGTAAAACCTAAGTTACGAACCTTCTTGAGATGTCAATTTGAGGTGGCTCAATCTCTAAGTTGCATGAATTCTGACACATGCTCATCTCCTGTGTGACCAGTTTCCCCAGTGCCATTGTGTTAGTGCTGCAAGCCAGCATTTCCTGAGCTAAATCCGCCCGATTTTTGTAACCGAAATTTGATCCCACCGCAGCAATCTTCTTTGCATACAAGCAAAGGCCGTGCTGTGCAAACGTGGATGTCATCTTCAGCTGTTCATCATACCAGCACATAGCAGCCGGTTCCACACAAGGCACCATCATTGGGTCTAAGTAGTCCTGCAAAAGTGTCTTCTTAGAACCATGGCTTCACATGTTCATCACATCTAAAAAACAACGCTTTACAGTCCAAAAGAGAATGCCAATTGCACGTCCATAGGGATACGTCCGATGTACGTAAGATCAGGATCACATGATGGCCTAATAATCAGACCAACTGCACAATAAAAAGCTGCTTGATAAGAACAGGGGCCAAAAATGACAGAGGCGGTTTTTTTTTTTCCTAAAATCAAGATCTTAGGATTTTATCCAACTGGCCTATTTCCAGGCCATGGCCCACACGTGGTGGAGCCAGCCGGATAAGTGGTCCTGATCTGGTACAAATCCGTCATGTTCCCAAAAGAACTCATGTGCAAAAATGTTTGCCAAAAGTCATGCAATCGGCATTCCAGTATCCAAAATTTAAAGAAGGCAGGAACCACTTACACTGATAAGCGGTTGGCAGCCACTGAGCATCACATCAGCTTCTGAAATTAGATTGGTCAGTCCAGAAGCAAGATTGACTATCTGAGAAGAATCCTTCTGTTCAGGAGTTACATGTGATTTTAATTCCTCACGGCGTCCACGCAGATTTCTCCACGTTTCCTGCACTAAATCGGCTACAAGTGGGCAAGTAGGATTCTCCACAGAAGTAAACCCCAAGCTGAAATCTGCACGGCTACACTCATCCAACACCGGATATCCTCTGGTTACAGCCTCTGCGTCTTCATTTTGGGAATCCTCAAGCTCCTCATTTTCATGAACGGACTCTGCATCTACCTCTGTAGTATTTCCCAACATGGTTTCCAGATTCTTATTCAATTCTGTTACAGTTTTATCTGGATTATTGGCCTCCGCCATAGACAAGCTTTGGATTGAGTTCATATAGCTCAAGGAAACATCTTCTGAAGAGAGAGAAAATTGGCCGCTAGATACCGCTCCAGACGGGCATCCTTCCCCACTGTTGACTTCAGTCTCGGGGACAAAAGATGATTCAGGAACACATGATATATCCACTGACTTATATGTGTCACAGACGCATAGATCACTTGCCATTTCAGGACTTCTGCACAGATTTTGGTCTAATTTATCCCCCTCAGGATGACAGATTTGGTCAGTGGACGGTTCTATGTTTTCTGGAGCTGATAGACCCCGTAGAAGGGGCCCACTAGACACATCTGGAAATAACTCACAGTTAAGATCCTGAGACAGAATGTCTGAGGTTGCTGGAAAGTTATCAGTGCACAACCTATCATCCTCCGAATCAGAAGACAGTACTGCATTTAGTTTGCGCCTCGCAGTTCGCCGGGCAAATGCAACTGGGGAGCCTGAAGCATTGGAAAAGTCACCAATCACATCATATTGAGAGGCAAATTCAGCACTTTCATTTACAGAACAATTCCTCAGCATGGCTTCCTTCTTGGCCTTTATACGTTCTTTTTCATTGCTATCCATCTCTAAAGCATCAGGCATTATACTGGAGTTGAGTTCTCCTTCTTTCACCAGAGACAGTGCCTGGGATACTTCTTTCTCTACAAGGGTTGATAACTTCCAAGGAAATCCCCAAGGAATTACCTTAGGTATAATCCGGTGCCCTGCGTCAATATCAAATTGGAGAGGACTGTACATACACTGCATTTTCCATTCTGGAGACTCTGGAGAGTTCAAGACAGACTAAATTAAAATCTTTCTGGCACTATACAAACAAACCCTAAAGAAATCTGGTAATTCACTTGGATGCTGCAGATCTGCATGATGTGACTACATATCCAGCCTGTGGCTTGCAGTATGGAGAGATCAAGACAGACTAAATTAAAATCTTTCTGGCACTATACAAACAAACCCTAAAGAAATCTGGTAATTCACTTGGATGCTGCAGATCTGCATGATGTGACTACATATCCAGCCTGTGGCTTGCAGTATCAGATACCACAAACTGCATGAGAAACTTGTGGAATTTCTCTACCAATAAGCAGCAGTCGCTAGACAAGCTTTCCAATAGCAATTCCCACACCTTCCCAAGTTTATGAAGTGCTAGAGGCAGTTAACCTCCATAAAATAGAAAGACATTACTTTCAACTCGCAGCGTGAAATTAACAATTGCATAGGTATGTATTTCCTCTAGTGAATTAGAGAGTGGTTTTCTGAAGAATAAATTGCAGAAAACGACATGCTGACTCATCGGGGTTGCTCATAACAGAAACTTCACAACTGGTCAAAAAAGCAGTTTGCCTGTTCAGGGCATCATATTTAAGATTCCGTACAGATTAACAATCAAAATAATTTTGCTCATGAGAATATAGTTACAGAAAGTTGCCGTGTGCATATCAGGTTATTGGTTGAGAAAAGGCACAAGCTGATCCAGGCGTTTTTCGTTTGGCCCAAGGAATGAAGCACAGCATCTAAACCTAGCAACACCAAGTTAAAAATCTAAAAAACAACTTCTGGAAGGAGAACATCCCATCTACCAAGTTACTAACCTCCTTGACCACTTTTACCCTGGCACCAGAACTGGAGGAGCATAATGGCCTTCCGAATGTCGCCTTGACAACACCTGATAAATCGCTCTATTAACCGGGGTGGAATATCTGCTTTTTCTGCAGCACAAACCTACAGAGACATTAACAGCAATGAATCCAAAGCAATACTGAATTCCATCTGAAAGGAGCCCAGCATAAAAACAAAATGCACTGAAATCCATACCATGTATAGAGCAGAAAGAAGCTCCTCTGATGATGGAAGTGTGAAATCTACCACTAGCCTATCTAAAAGTTGTGGCAGGACAGGATCTTTGCCTATGGTTTATCACAGTTAGTAATTTCAACAAAAAATGAACATCATAACACATGAAATTACTCATGGGAGTAAAACTATCTATTAAATCAACTGATAAGCTTACTATTGCTTGTGAGTATCATGGGCCGCTTTGCCGTTTCCGCAAGTTGCAGTAATGTAGCAATAAATCCCCTATCTTCATCAAAGATAGTATCCACATCTTCAAAGAGAATCAGAGTCTTATTTGCACCTTGACTAGAAGTAGTTTTGTTCTCTGTAGCAGTCTCAGAGTGTCCCTTCACATTCAGTGGCTCTTGTTTGCATGTTGTTGAAATCACTCCAATTACCTCACAGTCAGACTCTTGGGAAGATCTGCAATTTGATTGCATGGAGAGTTCCACAGTATGCTTTCTCTGTGAATGTACGGGATCCTCAGATGACCTGGAAGAAATGTAACTGGAATTTTATTCTTTTTTTTTTATTGATAAGCAGAAGAATGAATGTGGATAATGTTATGATTGAGTAGAAAAAATGTTACTTTCATGCATCCATGACTTTGATTCCTTGAAAGGTGCATAATTCATTTTGGTTATGCACACTATTGTTTGTCTTAAGGATGAAGAACAAGATGCAAATATCTCTATTGTCATACAGATACAATTTGCAGTAAGATCCTAATGATAAAATGTTTCCATAGAGATCTTGTAATCTTAGGTTAAACTTTTATATCTAGAGGCCAAGCAAAAGAGAAGAACATGCAGTCAATACCCAAAAGTATAATCAGTACAATCTACAAAAAGATATGGCTTGACATTTCAATACCAAATACAAATACTTCAACCTAATTGAAGAAGGCAGGGAGAAAACCAATAATGATTCAAACAAAATCAAGAATGCGTATAGAGACTTAGTCATACGCAATTATTAGCACAAGATGAGGGAGAATGCATTCACTAGCAGAGAAATATGACAAACCATCTGTTGAATCCGTGTGATTCCATGGCCTCTCCAAACTTTTGCTTGACATTTGCTCCATTTCTCCAATCAGATGCATTAACCTAGTAAAACAACAGTGAAAGTTGATGTTTTATTAATTCTTAGATTTGCACCGTCCTCATTGATGCTCTTGAATATGGAAATTTTTAGAGCAAAGCAATTGGGCAAGTCTTGCTGTCAGCTATAGTTATACACCATTGAATTGAAGGGTAATGATCTAGTGGCCAAGTGTATTTTAGCCTTATAATGCACAGCATGAGAACCATTGGATTCAGTCCAATGATTGCTCATGCTTTTTCTATGTTTTTTCCACAGAATATTTATCGGTTAGGCAAGTTTACACCCCGCCCTCTCTTGAGAGGATTAGCAAAAAATTTGGGCTATGAACACTCAACCTGGCCACCTTGACGAACAGCTGGGATTTCTTGCATGCATTCAATGTAGGCAAGTGAGAGGAGTTTGTTTTCTGGTATTTTCATGGACTGCTGCAAAGTGCAAACAGCATGCCTCACCTGGAATTTAGAGAGCACATTGATCCACCAGGATCACCAGAATAACAGATCACTGGAGATGACATGGTAGACCCGGATCAGAATGTAGTAGAGCCATTTCTCTACGGTACACATGGTGAGCTAATGCATCAATCAGCTCAATCCACCCACTAGTGCAGGACGGATGGCTTATGTTTCAAAAACCCAAACCAATTAGAGAATCCTATCCATAGTTTTTTCTTCGATTTATGCTACTGAATATTAGATCATGCACTATTTTCATTTTCTACTGCTGCTTTCAAGGTCAGGGGGCCACCAATCAAATGTATAGGATTGTCCAACAGGTTTGATTTTGATACAGAAGTCATCCATGGTAGAGCCCAGCAGATGGATAGGCCTAATTGATGCACTAACCTGCCACCTATACTTTGCACTTTGGAGAGATGGTTCCACCATGTTCCGATTCTTCCTACTGAAACATGTTATCCCCCCTATTGGTCAGCTAGTTTCTAGCTTCCATTGATCAAATGGTCGGACCCGACTGCATTGTATGAACATGAAGAATCTAGTTTCTTGGGACAGAAGATTGTGAAAGTTCTATTATTGAATTGTTTTGGTACGCTTATGGAGAGCCATTGTACATAGGGGTGTAAATGGGTCGGGTCAACCCAATGGGTCATTGGACCCAACCCGACAACCAATGGGTAACTCCTGAGGTGGGTCCAGGTCCAAAATTTCGGCTGAATTATTAAATGGGTTGGGTCTAGGTCCTCTCAATATTAACATGACCCAACTCAACCTGGACCCAATTTTGAAATGGGTCCAATTTGGGTCATACTAAAATGGACTAGAACAAGACCCGACCCAAATCCAAACTCAAGAAAGAATACTAAATTAGTATGTGGGTTTTTTATTTTCTTTTGGGCTAGACTATAGCAATAGTCTGCCACCTTTTTTCTAAATCGTGGTTACCCACCCACTACTTGTGATAATTGGGACTGTGAACCATGGTCCCATTGTTAATGGAGAATATAGCAAAAATCACACTAATTGAACTGCCCTAACAGTTGATTTAACCTATTGAATATGAACCGGTGGCCATTTTATTTGTTACCAACTTACCATCAAAATTCATAGCCACCACAAACTAATTGATATGGAATATTCTTTGTATGAAAGCTCCATTGTAATTTCTATACCCACCCAGCAACCCGACCCATTAAACTAAGACAATGGATTAGTTGTTACCTAGGTAACAGCTTAGTGGGTGTTACCCTTACCAGGTGGGGCCCACCTTGATGAGTGTGCTTCATATCCATGCCGCCCATTCATTTTTTCAGTTCATTTAAGGACGTTACCCTGAAACTTAAGCAGATACAAATCTCTGGTGGACCACACCACTAGCAAAGGTGGTGAATGACCATTAAAAGCTTTTTGTAGGCCACAAAAGTTTTGGATCAAGCTAATCTTTGTATTTCCCTTCATCCAGTTGTGGTTGACCTTATTAACAGGTTGGATGGAGAACAAACATTATAGATCTGCTTATAGTGGGCCTTGGGAAGTTTTTAATGGTGACCGTTCAATCATCACTGTTTCTTGTGGTTTGGTCCACCTGAGATTTGGATATACTTATTTTTTGGGACTGTACTAAAATGGGCTGTAAAAACAGATGGACAGAGTAGATATACAACATATGATCAAGGTGGGCCCTACGGTAAGGGTGACACCCACTAAGCTGCCACCCGGGTAACACCTAATCCATGCCCCTAAACTAATGGGTCAGCAATTTTAGACTTTGAAACCAAAATTATAATAGGTTGAGTCTGGGTACCAAATTCTGACCCGATTCTTAAATGGGTTGGATCCAAACCCACCTTGACCCAACCCAGACCCATTGGCACCCCTAATCGTACACATGGCATGCATGTAACTGTCCAAATATCCAAAGCTATTCTAGGTGAGGTGCTACTCCAAAGTCAGATATTTATCTATGATACTTGGATTCAGTGTGATTGACATACATATATGCCACAATAGTGGTTGAGCATAAGTGTGGTATGGCTCATCCCAATCTGCCCTAGTACCAAAGCTTTGACATTTTCTATTCCCACATGCAGTATGCAAGTGACCAGACCAATGTGTGGCTTAGTGTATGCATTCGCAATAATCTCTAGATTTAAAGAGAGGTGTTTCTAACTGAGATTAGCAATTAAAGACTTGTTAATGCAGAGAGAGAAAGCAATTAATGAGGTTGAATTTGTGCGCAACCGTTGGAACAAATCCAACAGTTCTCATGCTATGTGTATTTTAAGGTCAAAATACACTCAGCCTACTATATCACTTCCCTGAATTGAAAGATAACTTTAGGTTGGAAACAGGAAGTTAGTCAGGGAATTTTATGCACATTCTTTTTTAGTAATATAATAAACATGTAAAAAGGTTTAATAGTCTAATACCCATTAATCGAAAGTCATGCGTCTATCTTTATATTGAATTAGTCAAAAAGTTGTTTATGGAATCCAATTGGTACCAACTCCAGTTTCGGCATTTCTCTTCAACTCTTATTCTCAAGATATAACACAGCAGCATAGGTCCACAAAATTCTAAGTAGGCGAATCAGGGAATTAGGCATCCTGAGACTTATATAGGGATTTCTTCACCGTCATTTTTGTGATTTTTGGGGGCCTTTATTCCTCTTTTATTTTTTTTTATGTTTAGTCCGTGGATCTAGAAAGAAGTATGGTGGAAATCATATTCAGTCTTGGTACCTAGTAGGTAAACTGGAAGGGGAACGGAACATCACTTTGGGTTTTGTTGATTTACCACATGTTGTTTACGCTTTCAAATGCTTTCTTTCCTGCTGTTACGGATAAGGGAAGAGGTTCCCATAATTCTACATTGAATTTTTCTGACTAAAGTTTATAATATAACACAACACATGTGCTGATATATTTAAATATTAAAATCTCAAAATACCTCAATTACATGAAACCCTTGCTCTTTTGCACAAGCATAGACAGCAGCAGACTTCCCACTCTGACCCACAAAAAAAGAACCTAGTAAGTATTGAGAAATAAGAAGACAAGGAAGAAAAAAGAATTTTAAAGCCATGAGAAATAAATGAACTTTAGTGCACATTGTGTATATTCCACATTCACCAATCCAGGCAACCATAAAAACTAACATCATAAAGCATCTCTGTTTGTCGGTTCGCTGATTAGTGTGTACCCCTACTATAGGGGAGACTCGGGAATGGGTCCTGCTGATGTACTGGGTCTAGGGGGGAAGGCATCTATGTTTTTCATATTGTGCATGGCAGTAACATTCCATGTCCCTTGAGCATTCATTTCCTTCTTGTAATATATCAAGAAGTGTTCTCTTTCTGTGCCTGCTTTCTTTTTTTTCAGCTAAGAATAAGAGTAAAAGCATTCTCTTTCTGTGCCTGCTTTCCTTTTTTTTTCAGCTAAGAATAAGAGTAAAAGCATTCTCTTTCAGTGCCTGCTTTTGTACAGTTAAGAATAAGAGTAAAAGCATTCATATGTAAAACCACTTGAACCAATCTCCCAACTTAAAATCATGAAAGGGCATGATTAAGGAGAAGGTTTCAACAGAATGGATAACTAACAGCCCAAAAGGAGCATTGCAAATGTCTTTTTCCCTATGAGCAGATAATTTGCGAACTCCATTCTTCACACTTAATCACTCAAAAGTATTAATAAAGAATACAACACCAAAATAACCATCTAACTTTGAAAGCAATTAAAATATTCCAACTGAATAACTGAATATGTTGTAATATCTACAAACTTAATCATGTCATACAAAACAAATAAAGATCCACACACACACACATATAGAGAGAGAGAGAATTCAGAACATTTCTCTATAATATAAAATACAATGAGGCATGAAGCAAGCATTCGATGGTAATCGCAATTAACATCGCTGGATAATAGTGTCATCTCATTGTAAACTATGTGCAGCTGTGATTGGGAAAGAAAGTAACATAGCAATATTTGAAGTACATAAAAACACACCCCAACTGGCCCAGTAATTAGAAGAACATTCTTGTGGGCAGCTCTTCCATCCGTGTTTTCGGCATCAGAATCATTTTGATACCAGCTACCGCTATCTTGAATATCACAGTCATCACCAACAGCAGAATGTTTGTTAATTTGAGGAACATTTTCATGCCAAGAGTGCAGCCAATCACTGAGAAACTTAACAGATTCACCATTGCCACACACCTGCAGATCAAATTTCATCAGAGAATATTATCTAAAAGGGGGGGACAAATTAGTTCAAATATATCCCATTCTGCATGCTGAAATAGAGAATTTCTGTAACAAAAGACGACAAACAAATGTGGGAGGAATGACCTCAAAGGCATTTTCTGGCTGGTATTTGTTTGTCCATAGGATACAGCTAGGCTGTTTACTGCAACGGAATCTACAAGACAGCAACCTGCAGATGCAGAAACATGTAATTAAAAAATAAATAAATAAACTCACAGATTAGCATGCTATTGATTCTTTCTTACAGACAAGCGCATTGCATGGCATAATTTAATCATAGTTGACCACATAATTATCTCAAAGTACCATGTAATGGGAATACCAGGTTGTTCTCTTTATTTATTATTATTGCTGATTATTAGATTTAAAATATGACAGTAAATGCAATTTGTTTCAATATCTATTTTTGATATGAAAACCAATAAGAAATAGGAAGTAGATGTGTGAAAACATCACTAAATTAATTCAGAAGGACACTAACCTTTCCCTGAGAAATTTGACCTGCATCGCATCCTCCGTGTTACCTACATAACCAGTTTCTTTCTTATCTTGTACCTGCAAATTTTGAAGCAACAGTCATTAAACAACGCCATTGCAAACATAGTAACAAATTTTGATATGATAATGGAAGTCTTTAGAAAAGTTTTGAAAAAAAAAAAAAGTACCATGATAAATATAATGTGAAACATACCACCTTCAAGTATGCCAACAAACACTCCTCTTGGCCGTCGGCCAGCATTGAAGGACCTGTTGCTGGCATTGCAAGCATACTTTCCCCGTGATCAGGCAATTGATCCAAACAGACCACTGCTTGTGGAAATGATGTCTGATGGGAGCTTGGAACTGTAATAAAGCTATCAAATTTTAATGGCTCAACAGAACCTTCAAATACTGATGAGCTTCTATTCTCTGTATAACTAGAGTCAAGAGAGGTTCTCTCACAGAGTACCCAATCTTTCCAATCTATAGAGGCAAGATCATCCTACAGTAGACAAAAGCTTGAATGATAATCCATTACAGAGAGAAATCCAAAAGCTAGTATTTGAGCCTCAAAATAGAAGACATGATAAGATAAACTACAAGAAATCAGACTACTTAAAGTACTACATGTAATTTTATTTTATTTTTGAAATACAGTACCTGCAGAGTCTCAAATATATGAACAGGAGGATAGGAAGTAATTCCGTCCTCTTGAGAGCACCACTTTCTTTCTGTTTCAGTAATCTCCATAGGCTCCTGAAGTCTTCTTGTTGCTTTCCAAGAGGAAAAAAATGGATGTGTTTGCCTTCCTGCAGACAAGCGTGCATATTCCTAACAAAAGAATTAACAGAAAGACAACAAACAAACAGTAAAGTTAGAAAAATGGCAGAAGGAAGGGTAAAAGCATCTGTGCAGACATAAGGGTAACTAGAAATATGACAACGAAACAATCATCATCAACATCATCATCTCAGGAAGATAAACGTGCATATTCCTGACAAAAGAGAACAAAAGAATTTAAAGAACAAACAAATTCTAGACATTAGAAAATGGCAAAAGAAAGAGTAACAGCATCCATGCAGAAGATTAGACTGACATAAGGGTAGGGTGACTGCAAAAATTCAATTTGGGGTTGGTTGGTAACAAAACGCAATTAATGCTTATATTTTATCAAGGAACTGTTTATTAGAAGGACACCACTGCTCCCTCCCCCCAGAATGCAACTCTCTTGGAAGCAAACAGAATGACCAGGACAAGGACTACTTTGATGGGGTTTCCAAAACCCAGGCAAAGTGGCAGTGCCCATCTCTCATGGGCTGGAGGTGAGAATCTAATGCACGAGCATTTTCACGCTAGGCTCGAGAGGGGTTGCCTGTGGGATGCAGGGGGACACTCGGGGTGGGTTGCCTGTGTGAGGCGGTACCCATGTGATGTAGGGCCCACAATGGAGGTTCGGCCGAGGTCTTAACCCATGCAATGTGGGGCTTGGGCTATAAGATAAAAGGATTAATTCAACATGCTCTATCAGTTCGAGCTTTTAGAGCAAGTGGTTAATTGTCCTACATCAAAGTGGTATCAGAGCGGGAGGTCTCGTGTTCAAGACTCCTCACCAAGGGTGATTAATTTTGTGAGCTTGAAACTTAAGAGGAGATCTTGATACCTCTCATTCACCTCTCAATCTCATTACACGTAAAGGAATCATCATCATCATCATTTAAGCCTTATCCCAACTAATTAGGATCAGCTACATGAATCTTTTTATGCCATTCCACTCTATTAAGGGCCATAACTTTAGTTAGACCATACGTCATCAAAGTCTTTACTTCATACCTCCACCCACGACTTTTTGAGCCTTCCCATTGCTCTTTTAGAGCCTTCAACTTGTACAAACCCACTCCTTCTAACCGGAGTAGTTCTTGGTCTCCATTGCACATGAGCAAACCATCTAAACCTACTTTTCTGCATCTTGTTACCAATTGGTGCTACTCCTAAATTCCCTCAAATGCATTAATTTCTAATTCTATACTGTCTTGTCTTGCCACTCATCAATCTCAGCATCCTTATTTTAACTACACTCATCCTATGCACATGTTGTTCCTTGACTGCCCAACATTTTATCTCATAAAGCACGGTTAGTCTTATAGCCATCCTATAAAATTTCCCTTTTAATTTGAGTGGTACACAATGGTCACATAAAACAACAGAGGCATGTCTCCATTTCTTCCACCATGCTTGAATTCTATAGGCAACATCCTTCTCAATCACTCCGCTTTCATGAACTATCGACCAAAGATATTGAAAGCAGTCATTTTGGGAAACTTTTTTTTAGAGATAACTAAAATTTTATTAAGACATCCACCAGAAGACAAGAAAAGAATACAACCTGACACTACAGCTTAAAATTTAAAAAGGAAAAAAGAAAATTTAGCAAATTTTGTTGCATTTACAAAAGATGCCTAACCCATAACAGCATTATTAACTTTGCTAATAACCTCTTCCACTGAAGATCCCTTGGGAAACTTCTTAGTCAGCAATCTTTACTAATTCCACATTTCCAGTAAAATTGTGCTCCATATAATTTGTTTCGTCCAACTAATTTTAAATCCTTTAGATTCTAAAGCACCTCTCCATAAATCTAGCTTGTGTTTATGCCCTCCCTCATTTTGACAATCAATACCATGTCATTTGCAAACAACATACACCATGGGACCTCTTACTGCAAATGTCTCGTTAACTCGTCCATATCCAATCTAAAAAGGTACGAGCTCAATGCTGACCTTTGGTGCAAGCTTACGGTAATAAGAACTCACTAATCTCCATGAATGGTCTTCGCATTTGTTACTACTCCCTTTTACATATCCTTAATTATGTCAACATATCCTCTTAGAACTCCTCTCTCCCAACACCCACCAGATTAAGCCCTCTAGGGGCCCTATCATAAGCTTTCTCAAAGTCAATAAAGACCATATGGAGATCCTTCCTTTTGTCCCTATATTTATCCATCAATTGTCTATGTAGAAAAATGGCTTTGCTGGTAGACCTCCCTAGCATAAACCAAATTGATTTTCAGATACATTCATCTCATGTCTCAATCTTTGTTCGATCACTCTTTCCCATAGTTTCATAATATGGGTCACAAGTTTAATCCCACGATAGTTAGTGCAACTCTATATCTCCTTTATTCTTATAAATAGGTTCCACGGTACTTATTCAACGGGCTTTTTCTTCAATCTTACAATCTTGAACAACTCTATAAACCAAAATAACCTAGTATCTCCCATAAACTTCCAAACCTCCATTAGTTTTCCATCTAATCCAGGGATCTTTCTTATTTTCATCTTTCTCAAAGCTTCACTCACTTCAGATATCCTAATCCTAAGAAAGTATCTATGGACTCCAACGTTATTTGAATTTATGGTTCCTTCTATCTCTATGCTCTCCGAGTGATTGTCATTTGAAAAGTTCTGAAAATAGCTTCTCCATCTTTCATTGATCTCAATATCCTTGACCAATACCCTCTGGACAACACTCTTAATGCATCTAACATGATCTAGGTCCCTTCTCTTCCTCTCTCTCATTTTTGCTAGTTTGAAGACATCTTCCTCACCTTCTCTTGTCCGCGGTCTATTGCAAAGATCATCATAAGCCTTAAGTTTAGCCTCACTTACTACTTTCTTAGCCATCTTTTTGGCATTTCTATATTTTTCAAGATTTTCATTGCTTTTAGTCCATTGCCCGGCTATGAAACGTGCACGTTTCTTATTAATAACTTATTGTACATCATCGTTCCACCACCAAAATTCCTTATATACGATTGGCTTTTCCCTCTAGATACTCCTAAAACATCTTTTGTCTCTTTCCTAATGCACCCAACCATCTCATTCCACATAACGTTTGCTTCTCATTTACATTCCACTTTACTTCTTCCATTAATTTATTTTTTAATAACATTGTTTTCTCCCCATTTAAATTCCATCACCTAGTCTTTTGACACCTATTAACTTTATCCCTTTCTTCCATCTCCTAATGTAAATATCTATAACCATTAACCTATGTTGCACAAGCAAACTCTCTCTCTCTCTAGGTATTACCTTCCAGTCCTTACATATTGAACGTTCTGTCTTCCTAAGCAGAAAAAAATCTATTTATATGATCCACTTTTAAGAGTTATCAAATGTTCATAGCCCCTCTTCCATAGGGGATACATATCCACTATGTACCCTCAACTTTCTTTTCCTACATGACCATTTAAGTCTCCTTCTACAAATATCCTCTCTCTGTTCGGAATTTCTTCCATTAGTCCATCCATATCCTCCCAGAATTGTCTCTTCATTCTAACATCTAACCCAACCTATGTCGCACATGCACTAATAATGTTGAATCTCCTCTCCTAACACGAGTTTTATTAATAAAATCATATCGCTGCTTATGGAATAGAAAGAAGGATATGATTGAGAAAATTGTAGGATGTGGTTTATAAAAATTGTAGTAAACTAACAGATTCCTCGATATTACAAGAAGTTGAAAAGAGCCAACAGCAGAGTTTTTATTAATGAAATAGAAGCTTGTTAAAGGAAGCCAAAGCTGAAATATGCCACAAAGCCCAAAGGCCAAAATCCCAATAAATAACTTGATAGCCTCATGGATGTGATCTTCAAACATCAGAGTTTCAATTAATAGGCTAGAAATCGAATAACAAAAGGAAAAACCAACATCCAATTGAAAATTAGAGCCTCGAAAGAGTCGATCATCTCATTTAGTGAGTGTTAAGAATACAACATCTAAGATTAAGCCACACAAAGCCACCAACCATAAGGAAGTGACCGCTGAGACAGTTCAAACTGATTGCGCTAATAAGAGCATCTCAAAAGACCGTCTATGGGACCATGTTATGCACAGCTGCAACGAAATATGGAGCTATACAAGCATCAACTCCATGCTAACAAATCCCTAAAGCATGGCTTGACAAAGGTGCCATAGACAGGCTTTTGAGAAATCTGGTTCTTAAAATTCTAAGGGGCAACATAACTTCCCACCCATCACCAAGCCTAATGAAATTGCCTGTCCTAAACTTTTCTTTTCTGACTGGTACAAGTTTCGTGAGCCTAAATGAGTACAACAAAATGTTTGTTTTCCAAACCATGGAAGTGCAATCATTAAGATAGAAGGCAAGAGAAATGTAACTGACAACAAGAAGTCCGCACATCTTTCTCAGACGTAAACTGAAGTCCATGGATTGTTGACTTTGTGGGTTTCATGGATCTGTTGCATATGCAGACAGGTTGGGGCCGAAGGGTGTGGAACACTGGCAGCTTGGGATACTTCTCTGTCAAACTGCTTTACTCAGCCATAGACATTCCTTCTTCCTCCAGGGTTCTGGATCCTATATGGCATTTGGAAATTGGAAGTACTTGGGTATGCCCCATCTTCTTACTTTTGCTTGGCTAGTTGGTAAAAATAAGGTACTTACAATTGACCATTTGAGTAGGAAGGTGATAATCCCAATTTGTTGCATCTGGGTGCTGAAAATGTGGATCATATGATCTTGCATTATTCCTTGGTGCCAGATATTTGGTGGACCCTCTTTAAGCTCTTTGAAGTTACTCAGTCGTGCCACGTTCGACTGGAGGATTCTCTAAGCATGGCATGGTGGCAGAAGGAATTGCAAAAGGAGGGTTTCTTTATGGTAGCTCACCTCTCTTGCCTCTCTGTGGGAGATTGGCACTGGCTCAAACACATTAGCAAATCCTTTCAGGATAAGGCTTGCTCATTGGGGTTACTTTTCCTGAAGGCAAAAGGCCAGCAGCCACAGAGTGGGCTAGTTTGCTCAAGGATTTTGAGCCAGTATCATTACTCCAGAGCTCTTGGGACACCTCTTCCTCTTTGTAGTCGTAGAGTTGATGCCTTATCACCCTCTCTGTATCTCTTTTTTTTCTAATAAATTTTTGGTTATCCCTCAAAAAAAAAAAAAACAGCTATGATCTGTTGTTTGCCAAATAAAGTATGATTTAAATAGTATAGATGGGAGGAAGGGAATGAAAAGTAGATTAGATATACACTTGCAGCAAACGGATAGATTTTCACCCAACTAAATGTTATGAGAGTCAAGGCCAAGCAACCACAATGGAGGAAATGTTGAGCTTCTGAGAAATTTAAGTGAGAAAGACAATGGAAGCAGGTCGACAAGAGAGGGCCAAGGCCATACAGGGACTATTGAGAAGGCTCCATTTTCCACAATGTTTCTACTGTACAATAACACCAAAATGAACAAGCTTCAAACCAATATATAAATTACCAGTCCTCAGGAGGGAGGAAAAAAAAAAAAGTGAAATCACACGTAATCTCAATTTATCACGGAAACGGGTAAAACACCCTTATCACATACCACAGCAACTAGGCCAAACATAATAAAATAGCTCACCCAAAGCCACATGAAAATTAGCTGAAGAAAAATAAAAGAAGTTCATGAACATTTTTCACACGCCAGTAACAGATTTCCAAAATGGCACATGTTTTAGCAAAGAAACCAATTAGCTCATACCTCAGCTGCAATTTTTGCCTCCAGTCGTAGATCAAAGGCTGTTTGTGATGTATTCCCATTTTGTGTGTTTAAATCATTTGCAGCATTAGACTTGTTATCTGTTATTTTCCGCCTGCAATGTGGACTCTTCGCATCACTTGATGTTCTGTCCTTACTAGATGCAGCACTCTCCTTCAACTGCTTACAGCGTTTCTTACCTTTCAAAAGGGATCCAGATATCAAATCTACTGATCCAATTTAATAGGAAAAAATTGATTACCGCATCTATTTAGCAGTCAAATTTAAAACATTGTTTTGAAGAAATACTTGAGAAAAACAATAGGTCATAAATGCAAATAATCATAAAATTGATGTAGTGATGGACTGCTGCTTCCAACTCTTGTCCTTGAAAAGATTGACGGCAACAATCAAGTATGATAAATTACTATTACACATTTTTCTTCTTAAATTGTGAGCCCTGCCATGGCCAATTCCAGAGCCTGAGTAAAAGATGAGGGTTGATGTGCAGTGAGCAGCCAATCTCAAGTTTTTGTCAATCAACTATGTCAAAGCTAGCCCCAAGTGCTGGGAGAAAAGATAAGATTGTGATGATGATGACAATTTGTCTATTTAAATTACTTCGCAGACGTACGAGTATTAGGAAAGTGATAAGAATGGTTGTAAAGAGTTCTGAGAAGCAGATATTATTGTGTATTAGGCTTCAGTTTAAAACTAGCCTGAGAGCTCAAATTGCGGTTTAGTGCTTCATAAATGTCGACGAACATTCCACACATGAACAATGGGTAAAAACCAAAGGAAATCATTGTTTCAGACTTTTCTTATAATTATCTGTGGTTTGATGATTTTATTGCTCATCAAAGATTGGCATCTCCAGTAACTGACATATGACCGTGTTAGTGGACCTAGTGTAATAGGAAGTCAAGCACATATAGCAGTTGATAGCAGTTCTTGAGGTAATGTGGATACATACATGTAAATGGAAGTTGTGCACAGCTAGTACTCAAAATGATGCTATGCTATCCAAGAAATGGCATCAGTTGGGATGTACACTGTTTGTAGACAAGTGGCCATGAGGACTTGATGGATCAATCATATTGCACAAAAGTAATTTTTTTCATTGACATATTATCAAAGCTTCAAGAACTAGTTATCATAAATAAAAGAAATACATTCCAATTATTCTGGCAACCAGTAGGATTATTCCATCTTACTTATTCAAAGTTTCAAACACATCCCTCATCCATAAAGAAGGTAGTTCAGGAGTAGCCGGAGAACCATGAAATGAAATTTGAGTTTATAGTTTGAGCCCATATGGCAGACATGCAGCATTTACTATTCCAGTTTCTTCGGTCAACCAATTGGATTATTTCATCTTACATATTCGAACACATCACTCATCCACAAAGAAGGCAATTTAGGAGTAGCTGGAGAACCATGAAGTGATGTTTGAGCAATGGCTCGGGGCCATATGTCAGACATGCACCATTTTATATTGGATTCTTATGTACCGACCCATATATCAGTTCTTTTCTCAAAAATAAAAAATAAATAAATAAATAAAAATAATCCAGTTTACGCAAGTTCTTATGGAATTATCAGTATGGGGCCGAAAACTTTTTATTCCACTTTTTAGGGAAATAAGGAATTTTTATGGATTATGAAAGAAATTATTCAACCACCCCATTATAAAGCTGGAATTCAGGCATTCACCTTGACTACAATTGTGAATTAGTGTTAAAAATTAGATCTAATACAAATTGATACCAAAGTCCCCAGTTGCAAGTTGCTACCATCCATTATTGGCTCTGCAACTGTTCATATAGGCAGATAGGCAGCATTATTAACAAGGGCAAAGGAGCTTATGGTAATGCTTGATAGACATTAAAGACAAAATAATGGGACAGTGGAAAGCAGTGGTAAACTCACAAGTCAAAGATTCTAAATCTTTGCCAAGCTCATTGTTTCCCATTGTTAAATCAACTGTTTCTTGTTGCTCTCTTTGTTGCTTCTGTTGCAGTTTCCTCTCTGAAACTTTTACAAAGAAATCTGACCCTACAAAAAGATAGCAAAATTACAACAGAGATTTTCATTGTAAAGAAATGGCAGCATCCATGACCAAAATAAAATGCTAACTTACTGAAAGTAACTGACAAATTTCCATTTTTTGTGCCCATCACCTTTTTGCTCGTAACTGGAGCCTGCAAAACAAGAGCAGGAAAAGTCACCACAAAGCCACACAAGAGCACCTTTTTTTTTTCTTTTCTTTTTCTTTTTTTTCAAAAGGTACACGAGCACCTCATTCAGGACTATATAAAAAAATACATTTAAAAAATTTTATATAAAAAAAAAAAAAAAGATAACTGAAAAAAATACAAAAAGTAAATGGCTACAAACAACCATGTTGCTTGTCTACAATTATCTTTGGTAAACTGGCGGTGTGATTGAAAAGAGAAATTTTTTTTTTTTTTTTAAAGGAAAGAAAAGAAAATTCTGAACATGTAAATGGCGTCACAACCACTCAGCGAAAAGCTGCTACAGCACTAAAATCTTTTATAGAAGGGCACTAATCTGGAAAAAAGATAGCCAATAATGAGGGTTTTCTTCTAAAGATTGTTTCCCAATTCCCCCTTCCAAAGTGCTTTCATCTTCGAAAGAAAAATTCTTAATAGTGCCCTTATTGCGCACAAGTGCCTTGATTCCTACCATAAGCCAAGTAGTCAGGGCATCCTTTGTAAGCTTGACCTTGAAAAGGCCTATGACCATGTAGATTGGTCCTTCCTGGATTACATGCTTGCTCGGATGGGCTTCGAGGATAAGTGGATATCTTGGATTCACTCTTGCATATCATCGGATAAATTCTTTGTGCTCATTAACAGCTCCTCCTTTAGGTTTTTCAGGGTCTCTCGAAGCCTGTAGCAAGGAGATCCTCTAGCCCTGTTTTTATTTGTTTTAATCTCAAAAGCCCTAAGAGGGATGCTCTCCAGAGATCAGGATGCAAAGCTTTTTTGTGGCTTCAAGGTCAAAAACTTTCCCTAGCTCATCAATCACCTCCAATTTGCAGACGACACTACTCTTTTAGGAGGCCAATGAATCTATGGCAGACTTTTTTGGTATGAGAGCATGTTGGTTTGAAGTGGTTTCAGGCCTTAAGGTAAATAGATCTAAGAGCAAATTTTTTTGGATTCATCTGTCCAAGGAGGAAGTGTCCCCCTTGACTGATTCTTTCGGTTGTCAGGTCAGTTCCCTCCCCCTCCACTATCTTGGCCTTCCTCTCTGTGTTGGGAAACCCGCGACGTATCTTTGGGACAAGGTCATTGAGAGGATGGAGAGAAAACATCCCCTTAGAAAAGGAATCTACCATCCCTTGGGGGCAAAATCACTCTGATCAAGGCGTCCCTCTCTAATATTTCCCTTTATTTCATGCCATTTTTTGTTGCCCTAAATATGTTCTCCTTTGGACAAGGTATCCCGTATCGGTATTAGTTGACGTAAGGGTACCCTCCGATACCGATACGAATACGGGAGTGTAACAGCGATACGGGGGCGTAACGGCCCGTAACGGTGCAATTTATTTTTTTATTTTTTTGCCAAAAAAATACGAAAAAATATGAATTAAATCCAGAATATTCTAAGCATTCCAAATATGCATTCATTTATAAATTGGAACATGTTTATGGTTGTGTGTAACGGTCCACTCTTTGGTGAGAAGTTGTATCGGACTGTCTGATGAATTTATGAACCAGACAACCTAGATTTGACTGCAAAACTCATATATTTAATTTTCTAACTATCTACTATCAATGATAAATATATTAAAATGAATGTAATATGAAAATATCTTACATGTGTAGGTGTTTGCAATTATTTTTCATAATTTATTCTATATTAAGTTATTAACAATTTAACATACCTGTGGATGTGACTGTGATTCCTGTCCTGTGACCTGTCATCCTCAAGTCAAGAATATTATGTAACTCATATACCTAATAATTTGATATCATTTTCCCCCATAAATGTTTTAAAAAATTAAAATTAAATTGAGGTAAATTGTGTTGTCGATTCAAGGCTGGTTTGGGGACCATTTGATGCCCCGAACTAGCCTCAAATTAATGTAATCTATTGGCACTTATTCCACTAATGGATTGGTGGACATTTATTGGACGGTGAAAAATGAAAAATATCTAATGGTCCTATTTCAAAAAACAAGTGCATGCAAACTAATGGTAAAATTGTAGGAGTTATTTAATTTTGGGATTGTGACTTAGCAATAATGGTCCCAAAATTTAATTGGTTAATTTTGAGTTGATATATACGTCATGTATAAATTTTTAGGGCCATGTACCAGGGTCCACTCGATTATGTATTATATATCCATGTCATCCATCCGTTTTGTCAACTCATTTAAGGGCATTGGAAAAAAATAAGGTAAATCCAGATCTCAAGTGGACCACTAGTGGGCCAGGCTATGTGACCTTATGAACAGGTTAATGGAAAATAAACATTATAGTGGACCGCATGGATATTCTACACATAAATCAAGGTGGGGCCACTTAACAAAACAATGGCAAGTGCGGAGGCGGATTGCGTACTGAGTAACTCAATACGCTAAGCGTAATGAGTAAACTCTGTGGGGTCCACTATAATTTATGTATTTTATCCGATCCGTCCATACATTTTACCAGATGATTTTAGGGCCCTATCTTAAAAACGAAGCTTATAAAAAGCTAAAATGGACCACACCACAGAAACCGTGTGAATTAAATGTCTACCGTTGAAAATTTCTTAGGGGCCATAGAAGTTTTGGATCAAGCTTATATTTGTATTTTCCATTCATCCATGTTTTTATGATCTTATGAGAAGGTTGGATGACAAATAAACATCACTGTGGGGCCTAGCAAGGTTTCAACGGTGGAAATCATTATTTCCACTATTTCATGTGGTATGGTCCACTTGAGCTTTGGATAAGCTTCAATTTTGGGTTCAACCCCTAAAATGAGCTAAAAAAGCCGATGGACAGTGTGGATAAACCACATACATTCACTATGGGCGCAATCCGATTTCCGCGAGTGCACTGTGCAGCGTGCACCGCAGGTCCGCCGAACATTTTTAAAAGAAATTTGAAGTGCGTGGTTGTTTCACAGCCACGCAGTCCGTTCGTTTTTCAAGAACGAAATGAAAAGATGACAGAGAGAGGAAAACCGAAAAGAAAAGAGGGAAAGGAGAGAGAGAGAGAGAGAGAGAGAGAGAGAGAGAGAGAGAGAAGAAGAAGGAGAAGGGCCGCAAGCCCACAGCAGGGCAGCAGCCGCAACAGCCCAAGAAAAAGAAGAAGGAAGAAGAAGAAGAAGAAAGAAAGGGGAAAAAAAAAGGTATGTTTTTTTTTTTCCTATTTTCTTTTTTTTCTTTTCTTTTTTCCTATTTTCTTTAGGCCCGTAACGGCCGTTACGGCCCCGTAACAGTCATTACGGTCACAGAATCGGGGGCGTGCCCATTTCGACCCGTATCGCGTAACGGTGCCGGCCGTTACCGTTACGTATGAGCCAATACAACCATATCGTAATGGATACGGGACACCCTGCCTTTGGATCAATAAACTCTAGAGAGAGTGATCCAGGACGCATGCATGTGACTAAATAATTAACCGAGATCAATCAATCAGCAACTTAATCTAAATAATCAAAATTCACAAACTATGCTAAATCATTAAATATATCAAGAATCAAGCATGTAGCTATGAGAAGTTCAGGCCACATATATCAAACTACGCAATGCATGACCATTAAATATTAAAAGATGGGATCTTATGGATGTTGGAACATCCAAGTAGCATATGAATTAGTTTATTTTCAAAAAGGGAAATCCAATACTACCTAGGTTTTGCTCAATTAGGGTTTACGTCAACCTAAGATTCATTGGGTTTTGGGAAAAGTGAAATTAAGACTTAGGTTGCTTAATTGGTAAAAAGGATTTGATGCTTCGGGTCTTAATAGAAGGGAATTGGGGATTTTGATGGTTGGAAGTTTGAAATTTAGGGCCAATTTGGGAAATTGGGAATCTAGGGTTTAGGTGATTTGGGGAAACTTGGATATTTGGGAATCTAGGGTTTAGGTTAGGATTAAGGAATGGGATTGAGGGGGGTTTTCATGTGGAAGCAAGAAGGAATTAAAGGAACGAAGGGTGGGTCATACAGCCAACTATAGGGGTTCACACGTGTGGTTGTACGGTCACACGTGTGGGTTATTTTGGCTAGGGTATGGGGTTTCAAGGGTTGAGTTTGTACAGGAGGATGTACAGAGGAAGAAATGAAGGGATTTTGGTGGGTTTTGGAAAAGGGGGGAAGAAGAAAAGATGATAACTTGAAAGAAATACCTCTTTGATGGAGAAAAATGAAGAATACGAAAGATAAGTGGAAATATCGCACCTCCATCGAATAGGTATAGCCTCTCACCAATCCTAATCTTCAAATCACATGGAGAATCCTTCAAATCACATCAAGAAAGAAGATAAACTTTGAAGTTTTTTAGAAGCAATAGCATGGGGAGAGCTCCCCTCCTTTATGGTCTCAGAAATCCGGTTTTACAAGGGGACGCTCTCAGGAAAGATTTCTTTATATATATATATATATCTCTAAAATGTCCTTTAATGCATAAAACAAAATAAAACCGCAAAATAAACTAAATCTTAATAGAGTAAGAAATAAAACTAAGACACTTAAGTCCTAAAGTGTCCACGATCAAGGCGGGCCACAATCAAAAGTGGGTAAACAGCCCGATATGCGTAATCCAACAGTTCGATCGACATGTGCACTCGATCCAACAGTCCGAAACTTCACAATACACAGCCTATGTGCATCTTCCCAATGTGGGGTCTTCAAAGATGCAAAAACCATACACGTGAGGTCTTCTACGATGATTAGGGATGCAATTTGCACCCCACAGGCCCCATGTAACACTCGTCTAGCCACCAAGAAGGCCGCAACACTATCCTCCTCCTCTGGCACACTCAGAACGATCTAATGTCCTCATTATAGAGTTTCTCTAGCAGGGGGGTCCCCTTTTAGGAAATTCTCGCTACTTAACTAAAAAGAAGTCTTCACTCCTTACTCGGAAGGGGAGCAAGCATTAAGCACCTAGATCTCGTGAAATTTGCCCTACTAGGAAGATGGGTTTAGCACTTTGGCTCGGAGGAATCAAGCTTGTGGAGATCGATTATAGTTGCCAAATACGGCATGTCTCTAATGGGTTGGCGGACCAATGATTCTTCCCTCTACCATTCCTCTTTCCTATGGAAGGATGTTGCCTATGCGGCTCCTAAGGTTTACTAATGTTTGGGCTTTTCTGCCGGCAACGGGCGATGGTTAGGTTTTGGGACAATATCTAGTGTGGAGATTCCACCCTCAAATCTACTTTCCCTACCCTAGCTAATCTCTACCCCATGGCGAACATTTTTGTTGCTGACTGCTTCTCGAGTCACAACTCTAGTAGGGTTTGGATTCCACCTTCAAGGCGGAATCGTTTGAATTCTAAAACAAATTTTCTAATCAGTCTTCTCTCTCATTTGCAAGGGATCATGCTATCTCCAGGGGTTGAAAACTCACTATTCTAAAGACGTGGCATTTCGAGAGCTTTCTCGGTGCAATCTTTCTTTGGAGTTTTGTCTCAACCGGAGTCCCCCAGTAGCACCTATCGCACTAGTCTGATCTACGAAGCCGCTCCAAAGATAGCAGCTTTTGTGTGGCTAACAGGAAGGAACTGTATCCTCACGATTGACAATCTCCGGAAAACAAGCATCATTCTTCCTAATGCTTGCCTACTTCGCCTTGCCGATGCAGATTCCGTCGATCACCTATTCCTTCACTACCCGTTCGCCTCGGTTATTTGGTCTGGCATCTTGTCCCTTGTGGAGGTTTTGTGGGTTTCACTAGTTTCTATCTACGGCCATTTCCATTCCAACCATGTAAGTGGAGGGGGAAAGCTTGGCAAAAAGAGATGGAGGCTAGCTCTTTTAGTTGCCCTCTAAGCCTTTTGGGTTGAAAGAAACAATAGTTGTTTATGTAATAAGAGTGTTTCTTCTACCAAAGTCGTAAATCATGTTTTGTTGTTTATTAGGGAAGGGTGAGGTCTTCCAGCCTTGGGTTGTCCTATATCTTTGTATTTTTTTTCCACTTTTTTTCTGCTATGGCTTTTGTTTCTTTTGGCTTCGACCTAATTCATCTTTCAAAAAATAAAAAATAAAAAATTGTGTGGCTTTGCATTCTCAATTTCTCATACTTTCTTGTTGGGATCAACCATTTTGTGTGACTTTTGGGTTGGGCCCCATCGACCGTAGATTTAATTGCTTGAGATTAAGGTACATGCATGCCACATGTACTTGTCAAACAACCATTTACTCCAAAAGCTTAAGCTGTCAGAGTGTGGTGTATCAATGTATATCAAGGGACGCTCACACCATAAATAGGCCGGGCTTAATTTCCCGGTCCCCGAGCCAGACCTGATTTTTTCCTGACCCCCCGTGGGAGAATAATATATTAGCGAGGCATATTTGCTGCTCTCGAGATTCGAACATAGGATCTTCCACTCTGATACCATGTCAAACAACCATTTACTCCAAAAGCTTAAGTTGTCAGAGTGTGGTGTATCAATGTATATCAAGGGACTTTATCACTTCAACAGTACTTCGGGGCACACGCATGTGATATGCCATAATTCTAGCAAATATGGTACGATTATTTTTTCTCTAGATTGATGAATCCAAGTTATGCCTCTACAAGTCCACCATGAGGAATGTCATTTGTGGGAGCCCATCTTCAAGAATAAAACACAAATGCCCTTTTGTATATGCAGTGGTCCCATGATAAATGTTCAATAGTCCAAAATTTTGGCCATTCCATTCATCATGTGTGCCTATGATGCGGTCAGTGCCCACCATGGGGCCCAACATCTACTGACTTTTGGATTGTTTGCAACTAGTTTTGGATGGGAAGTTTTAGGAGACTACCATGTACTACTTTGGAAGATAGAGTGCTGATTTTGAAGATATGATAACAGAGTTTGAAGATTTTCTAAATATTTTGGGGATGATTCTCTAGATTTACTTACCATTTGTAAGCCATCACAAATTGGAAAAACTTTTTTAGGGTCTATACCCAAGGGGGTTGTTCTACGAGCACTACATTTTCTGATTTTTAAGAGGTTTATTTAAGTATTTGTGAGAAGTAAAGGAAAGACATTGGGGTATGTCAAGTCAAGAGGAAGTTGGGTCAAAACGCCTATGAAATCAAGTTGCCAAATGACTATGAGATCTTGCCAATTTTCAAAATGGTTGATTTGTTCAAGTATCATGGGACTTGCAAGACAGCTATCAATAGTATGGACAAACAGCTCCCAAAAAAAAAGACATTGAACGAGCATCGTGCGTGGACACCCCCAACATTCAAGGAGGCTAATACAAGCAATACTTGGTGAAATGGAAGAACAAGACCTACTCTGAATACACGTGGATCATGGGCTACAGATTGAAAAGATTGGATCCAGACTTCTGCAACTTATATGAAGCATCTGACTTGTCGAAGTTTTCTCTCCAACACAAAGGGATATAGGGCCAATACCCATCTCAAAACCCGAAATGTTTTAAATTCCAAGTTGTTTGCTGTTAGATTTGAAGGCTAAATTTCAGAGAATAAAATACCATTCAGAGAATAGAATACCATTTAATATTTTTTATAAGGGTGCTGATTTTGATGATATGGATGTTGATTTGAAGACTCCAAAGATTTTCGGTATGATTATGTGGATTTACTTTTACTGTTTTTATTTTTTAAGCTATTACCAATTGGCCGAATCTTTGTAAGAGTTGCTGTTGTTTAAATAAATTAGATTGATTTCACATATGAGTTGGAAAATCTTGATCAAAGAATATGGATTTTAGGATGTCTTTTAAGGTCTAAAAAAGGGGTTGTTCGATAAGGTAAAGGCACTACAATTCCTGAGTTTTGTGAGGTTTATTTAAGTGTTTGTAAGAAGTCAAGAAGTTTCAATTTCAATAAAGTTATTCATCTCCAATCTACTCCAATATTTTTGTGAGTGTATTCTTCATCCAGTTTTTTGTGATTCAGGTATCAAGGTATCATTGGTCCAGTGACCAGATTGCATCAGCCATGAACAAAGAAAGTGACAGGTTGTGAACACTAAACGGACATGCGTTCCCCACCTGATGAGTGACTCACGAAACATTAAAGGGGGCATCTGATGAACATCTTGAATTCCACATAGGTGCCACATTGCCGCATGTGAGTGCTTGTGTTTGATGCTTAAGGATGGAGCATCTGCAAATAGCATTAGTGCATTACTCAGCTTGGTTTGCTTCTTTCACAAATGCAATGAAGGAAATCATAACACGATGTTTTATGGGGATCATCCATTATGAAGTTGAAGAATACAATAGTCAGATCAACTCAATCAAATCCACAATGAGCTCAACTCAAGACTTGCCAAGTGGAATTAACATGCATATTTAAACACTTAGAAACAACAGATAGTCAAAAAAGACCAAGCAGAAGTCTTAATTGCCTTAAGAGGGTTTATATCATCTCAGCCCAATGATATGTGTAGCATTGGGCCTTGACTTCGCAGAAGTAGTTTCATTGTTGTTATCCAGACCACTGATCCGATGGGCCGAACTGTGGACAGACCATGCCCCAGAAATATCTCATGACAGAAAATCCTATCAATCAAATCACTGGTTTTCTTTCCTTTAATGCGAACAGCTCTGCTGCTGCTTTTTTTTCTTTTTCTTTTTTTCTTCCTTGATCATCTATTTGCACGCCACTGATGGAATTGGTTAGAATTATACTATAAGAAAGATATGTGGCATGATCCATCACAGTAGAGGCCATCAGATCAACAGTCTGGGTCACGAGAGACAAATAATACTATGCATAACCTCAGAACAAGGATCACATATTTCCTAGATCCTTCATCTCCTAAACAAGTTCTTTGGATCCACCATACCAATTTCCAACCATGGTTATGCAACTCATCATCATTATGACTTACATGCATTAATCAACGCCAACTATGCAAATCTACAGAAGGGTGGTATACGACGCTTGGGCCAAGAACTTGTACAATTACGCTCTTGTGTGTGTGTGTGTGTGTGTTGGGGGGGATGTAGTGACCCACGATGAGTATTATACCACCCGCTCTGGATGCCCTATACAACAAAACTCTCATGCATCAGAAAAAAATCCAGCCCATAAATCAGTGAGCAAAAAATAGATGGTAAAGATAAAAACAAAAAATAAGGCATCACTCCACATTCAACCCACCAAAAAGGGCCAAATATCCAATTGCTAGGAACTTCCAGCTGAGGAAATTTTTGTGCATTGACCATCCACAGTGAGACCCATCTATCAATGGTTCAGATTGCCGAACTATGGGCCCCACTGTTTACGACACCTAATCTACAAAAAGAAGGTTAAAATCGCCATTGATTTTGCGATCAGCTCAGGAAATAAAGCTACTTGATTCTTGATATAGAATTACAATCTTCTTGCGAAAATTTTGCTATAATCCAACATCTGAATTAACAGAAGCTGAAATCGATAAAAGGAATAAAAACAGAGCTGAAATTCAAAGTAGTGAATTGAATTGTACCTTTTTGGGAGCCCTAAGTTGGGTCTTGCGCTTTCTCTTTTTGCTCTTACTCTTTCTTTCTCCGAATTCCTCTCCGTCGTCTTCCTCCGTCTCTTCCTCTTCTTCACCATAGCTCTCGTCTTCTCCGTCTTCTTGCGATCCGCGAGAGAAAAGCGTCGATTGCACAAACCGACGCCGAGTCTTCCTTTCCGGCCGCCGGAGGCCGTCGCCGGCATTGTCGACGGTCTTTCCGTCCGGCGATCTCTCCATTAGTTGAACGGACAGAGCCCCAGATAGGGCAGGACAAAAAGATGAATGGGAAAAAGAATTCCCGCCCGATTCTGTAAAAGAGGCCGTGATCCTTCTTTATATAGGACGCGGATTGCGTACTGAGTAACTCAGTACGCTTTTAGTGTACTGGGTAAATATTGTGGGGTCCACCGTGTTGTATGTATCTTATCCATTTCGTACATCATTTTAAAAATGTTATTTTAGTTCAACATGAAAAAAAATTTAAGAATTCCCAACTCTCAAATGGACCACACCAAATTAAAAGGTGTGAAATGAACCCTTACCGTTGAAATCTTCTTGGGACCACCGAAGTTTTGGATCAAGTTCATATTTGTTTTTTCCCTTTATACATGTTTTTATGACCTTATTAACAGTTTGGATGACAAATAAACATCAATATGGGCCCTAGAAAGGTTTTAATGGTGTAAGTCATTATACCCACTTTTTCTTGTGGTGTGGTCCACCTAGGGTTTGGATATCCTTCAATTTCATAAATAAGATTTAAAATAGGCTTATAAAATGGATGGATGGAGTGGATAATACACCTAGATCATGGTGGGCCCCATAGATATCACTCGGTGCGCAGCACGCTACTCCATATAGTTACAGAGGTTTGTTAGAATACATCACACTTAGCCGTTGGATGGAGGTACCCTTAGCGACCCGAACCGTTTACATGATGGGCCTCGCAGTGGATAGGGGATGCAGAAAAGTTTAACGCCGATATTAAAATATTTTTACCCTTTGATTATTCAGAGCTTAACGGCACAGTCCGTATCATGGGAAAAGCATCAAATGATCAGACGGTTGGAATTATTCCAATTTAAGAGAATTTTTTTTATTTTTTTTCTGTACATCCAAGGTGAGTCCATGATATAAATGGTTTGGACCGTTGAAAGAAGACCTTAGATCCAGCAGGGCCCGGAAAAACAAGTTCAGCATCCACGACTCAGGTTGGGGACACCACAATGAATTTGTGGATTGAGGTGATAGTCGGTACGAAAGAAAGGGAACCTTGGGACTTGCCCACCAATGATTGTCCACAAGTAGGCCCACAAGCTTATGTCTGAGATGCACCATGCATGCTATACATGTTCCAGGTAACTTGTTCAACCTGTGCACTTAACTAATATCGATGAACACTGAAATAAGACATGTTTAAAAGTCAAGCGAGCCATTGGCACAAAGATGAATGTGATGAGGTTGTTCACTCTCTTCTTTAAGTATAATTATTCTAAATCCACGGAGCTTATGGAGTTTCTCTGGACTCCTCATAGAGACTTATTGAATCCACGAAAAAAAAAAAAAAAAAGCCAAAAATTAAATTAAATTCTAATAAATTCAAATTTTAATCAATAATTGAAAATAAACGAGTTCACAACCCTTTAAACATGGATACTAAATAATATGAGAGAAATCCGAAGCAAACTACAACTAAAACTTCTAATAATTTGTAACTTACTATAAATAGTAAATTTACTTGTAAATTTCCTACGTGGATTAACTACGTCATTCTCATAATTATTCTAAGCAATTTTCATGTTGGACACAACTCCTAAAGCCCAACACCATTGATATGATGGAATTTTGCAAATTTTGTATGTGGGCAACCCGGCATATGCCGTATTGGTTGGCTAAAGTAGCTTGTTCTACCCCAAAATCACATATTTTATGCTCGATAACTTATTCCGGATTGTGAGATACGCCCGATCTAAGGCCCGACTGTCCGGATTACTTCTGTCTTTGACCAAGCCTTTTCTAATCTATCTTGGCCATAAAACTATCCATAACCCACTCTACATCATTTTTGGGTTTGATCTGGCTAACTTAAGAAGGTGTCCTGGCCTAAAGCTAGGTTAGTCAAGCTAGACTAGTCCAAATTTGCGGGGTCAATGTAGTATTATAAGGATTCTTTACGTTGTTGTGCTTATTTTCTTACGGGCTAAGAATCTATTTTTATTACTAATTACATGATAGTGTAGAGGAAATGTACAGTGATTATAAATTTTCTTATCTATCTCTTAACAACATCTGTTTATGACCTCCGACTCACTCCCATGTTATGTTTATTGACTATAATAACATGATAATGACATTTTTTTCATCACTTTAATATCAAATTATCATATCTGCTCGAATTTGAGGTTTTCACAACAATGTCATGAAAAAAGTATGTGACTTATAATTTTCTTTACCTGCTTCTTAAAAACACCTGCACTTGGCGAATGATTTTTGTGTTTAATTTACCCGTGGTAAAGGCACAATAATAACACTTTTCTTTTTACATTAGTAATTGGTAATATGAACAAGCCCTAAAATGAAAATCCATGCACATTTGCTGCAATATACGTACATAGCATTGTGGATAAGCATATTGTAACATCTTGGATTTTCACTATTTTGGATTTCCAAAAATCCTTAAAATTTCTTTTTAATTAACTTGTAAAATCACTTAATGACCATTATCACTCAATGTTAGTTTATACTGGGTGGACCAGTCTAGTTATGATGGGACCAAGTGCGGGCCGCTAAGCCAGATGGCCCGTTTACACTTAACAACAGCCCGTGTGGGCTACCCAGCGACCGAGGAGGGTCAGAAAAATCTAAAACTTTAGAAAATCATAGATCTCACTGGGCTTGTGGTCCATCGCGGACTGCGGACCCAGTGGACACCCAGAAGTACCATCTAGCGCTTGCCCAATGCGCCCCACCAATGCTAGAATTAAAATCTGGCACTGACAAAAGAAACTGAGACTCCTGGCCTTTCAGCCGTCGGATTTCTTCCAAATTTATGGTGAAGGTTTAATATATTTTTCAACGCCTGCCCACCAAATCTGGGCCCCGATCGTGGCACGATGACCGTTGATCGTAAATCGGACCTGTGCGATCAAACCCCATATCCGATCGCTCCCAAATTTTGCATGGCCCTTCATCGGGCCATGAATCACCTACCCTATAAATTTCATGGCCAGAGGGCCACCAGAAATGCCCCATCAATCAGAATGGCCCCCAAAGGGCCACTTAAAGGTCGGAAACGCTTGCTTAGATCATATATCCGTTCATCCGTTCGCCCTAAATTTTTGCATGGACCCTAGTCAAGCCATAGGGCACCTACACACCAAATTTGGTTGTTAGAGGGGTGTTAGGGCCGCCCCAACACCAATAGGGAGTCCTAGTGGTTTATTTTAGGAAATTGTGGAAGCTTGGGGCCATTTGCACCAAATCTGGAATTATAAAAAGGGGTTTCTTTTGGGCACCCCTCTCCCATACGAATTTGCCCTAGGAGAGAAAAGAGAGAAAAGAGAAGAGAAAGAGGAGAAAGGAGGAGGAAGAGAGAGTGAAGAAGGAGGAGCGTGGACCCTAGATCGAGGTGGGGCCCAAGGAAGCAAATCTTGCATCTTCCCACCTCTTTTTCAAGAAGAAACCTCACCCCACAACCGCTATTTCGTCTGTTAAGCAACTAGGTAAGCTCCATTCCCTAATTTCTTTGAAACCCTTGTGATGAGGGAGATTTACTTGGGATTCTAACAAGCAAGTGGTCGCCTTTAGAGATTCCGACCGATCTACCCCGAAATCCACATCTCCTAGGTCGTTTCCAAGCTTCCATCGAATCCAAGGTGCGGACTATTGTGCTTAGGTGGCCTTGCACCAATTTTAGTATGGGTTTAATGATTTTGATTGCTTGGATGCTATGATTGAATAATCTAGAGAAACCCTAGGAGTTGTATATTGTTGGAATTGTATGGATTGCATGCTTAGCTTTCATATTTGTGTTAATCTTGCCTCTCACATGATATTATGTATGGGTGATGGTTGTTCATGAATGCTCTATCATTTTTTTCTCATATGTGGTGATTCAATGCGTGTATGATTTATTATCCGTGTGCACATGATTTATGGAATTGGAGGAAGTGCTTAACTTCCTCACACACACACACATAACTCACATGCACTTATTTCATGTTATGGTTAGTCTTGCTTGTTATGAGAATCTGAATGGTATATGAGATGCATGAGAACAAGTGATCACTATGCTAGTTGATAATCTGTAGAATTGGCATATTACGAATCCCCTCACGCCCTTGGGTTGGCCAGGAACTTGATGAGAGGCGGTAGTCCCATCGGTAGGACTATGCTAGGGCTATGTCCATGGGTTTGGGCGAGTGTGTTCGGGTGGCTGTAGTTTGACTACATGGGTCCCTTGTGCCCGAGGTCACTCGTCTCACGCTCGCCTGGCCCGTGCGGTCTAGTTTACTATCTGACCAACCATATATGTTAACCCTGTTTGCTCACATATGTATGGAACCTGAACCACCCTACAACCGTTGTAACCCACCAAAAATTCACTTGCAACTGGTCCACAGCCTCGTGAGCCGGGCATGGTGGAATGGGACACTATGTCCGAGCTGTCGGCTTACGCTGGGGTACCGCGCCTCCCCGTAGTGACCACGAGCGATTCCTTCCTTTCGGCACTCCTCATGTGCTTGGTGTCGGGGATGAGGAACCCGACGGGATCACGGACCGCGAGGTCTCGGCCTCACGCGTTGATGGGGTCTTGGCCTCGGAACCAGTTTAGGGCATTGATACGTAGGGTGAATCAGAATCCCCAACCTGCTGGATGAATGGACTTAACTAATAACTCGGCTAACACGATCGCATTGCACGCATTAGTTAGGGTGGCGACTCAGAAGTCGAGGTCGCTCTGAGGGAGTGTTGTCATATGCGATCGTTAGATGGAGTCGCTTGAGGGAGTGTTGTGGCGAGGGCATGCATCATATCATCCCGCATGCATGCATTTTAAATAAGAGTTATTAGGTGTTAATGATTGTCTGCTTTTCATTAAGTTCATATTATAATTGATGCCTGTTGTAACTTGAGACCAATAGTTCACACTGAGTTGATCACTCACTCCCACTCTGGGACGGTGTTTTAAAACACCAACCAGACCCATTCATAGATGCAGGTGACTCAGGACATGAGGAGCCTGACGAGGCGAGCTTGGATGAGGAGGACGGGCTCTCCTACTTACAGCTGATGGGCGGCTCTCCATCGGCTTGATCGGGCTGGATTTGGATTTGCTGAGCCGCGAGCTCAGTTTTACTCTTTTTTTTGGACATAGCCTTCTTTTGTTGTTCTGTTGGGCAACGCCTTGGGCGACCCATTATTATTTTTGGACCTGTATATATGTGAAATATCCTACATTTCAATAGACTGTTATGATTATGTTTCATGCTCCAGGATATTCCAAATTGCGCAGTTAAATTTGATTAATCATAAAAAAAAAACCATAAATGCATGATAAGTGACACTCGGGAACTCGGGAGTCGAGTCTATGCACGACCCCCGATTTTCCGGGGCGTTAGACATATATAGGTTGTATACATGTTGTTATGGGAAGATCCGAGCCCCTCATGATTCCGAGGCCCTAAGACATGTTACTTCGATCGGAGGAATCGTGGCTACTCGGCTCAGACAAAGGTCAACGAAGGCCCATTTCTAACAGTTGGAAATACTACCTATTGAAAGGTCTGAACCGACTCCATACTCTGAAGCGGAGGTTGAGACAGGTCCGAACCGACTCCATACTCTGAGGCGGAGGTTGAGGCGGACGTCCCTCAAGATGAACTTAAAAACTATCATAAGAAGATGAGGCCGATAATGTCGCCCGCCGATACGCACGATGCGTGTATCATATATTACGCGATCATTAGATTGCACGCAGTATCTCCATGATCTTCAAATCTCTCTGATTGAGGGAATCGTGCCGTGATTATCGGATCCGGACAATTCAATGGCTAAGTATAAATACACAAGGACGTCATTGCTACAGGTACGCAACATATTGCACTCTCCCTCTATCCTTCCAACTTAGACCCCGATTCCTTTGGCCTAACTTAGGCATCGGAGGGTCCCCCGACCTAGCCAGGGTCTCCTTTGCTCACCTTTTGTGCAGGACCAGGGTCCATCCGAGGAGCAGAGGGTGCTCTAGATTTTGACATCAATATTTTTGGCGCCGTCTGTGGGAATCTGATACAAGAAGTCAGGTTCCTATTCTTGAGAATAATGGCGAGAGGGAAGAAGAAAACAGTAGCTACGGAACCAGAACAAAATGAACAAACTCGTTCATCATCACTACTTCATGCGGAATCGGCCCCGGGACCTTCCCAGTGTTCGCGCAATCGGGTAAGCAAGTATCGAGCCATGCAGGGCGAGATACAAGCCTTGCGCGACGAAGTGAACAGGATGAAGCAACAACAGGAGCCGCAGTCACCGGCTCAAGAAGACCCTGTCCCCGAACCAGTCGGCCCGGTCGTGGAAGCCTATTCCGTGCCGAGGAGTGTGAGGCCTGAGGCACCCTAGCATCCTCAGGTGCCCATATCGAGTCAACATCCTCTTCCGACCCTCGGCTCGGAACACCGCAACGCGAGCTCCGACAAATGCCTCGGTTACTTCAGTCCTGACACTAACGGATCTTCGTCACCGGTTGGAACGAAGGAGGGGGAGGAGAAGTCCAGGGAGAGAGAACGCCCAAGAGACTGTAGCATAAAATAAAGATCCATGGGAGGAGTGGTTTGAGGAGCTGTTCGAAAAGCTCAACAACAAGTTCTTAGCCTTAGAGAAAAAACAGCAACCAACGACAGTTCTCGCTGCCGTCCAGGCAATGATGGAAGAGACCGAACCCCCCTTCACATCAGAAATCATGAACGAGGTGATGCCTCAGAGGTTTCGGATACCTCCCGTCATTTAATATTTTGGATCTGGGGACCCATCCGAGCACGTAGAAATCTACCATTCCTGAATGCAGATCCAGACAGCGACAGATGCAATGATGTGCCGAGGGTTCTCAATTACACTAACGGGATCTGCTCGGAGTTGGTATCGGCAACTCAAACCAAACTTCGTCAGCTCATTCGCAGAGTTGAGCTGACTATTCCTAACCCAGTTCATCAGCAGTAAGAGAAGTCGAAAGCCCAACACTCACCTGTTCACTATTAAGCAGGGACTAAAGGAGTCGCTGAAGGATTACATCGCTTGCTTCAACGAGGAAGCGTTACTAGTGGAAGACTACGATGACAAAATGACCATCGCCGCTATGTTCAGTGGCTTGAAAGAAGTCAAATTCACCTTCTCTATCGGGAAGAATCCACCAAAGACACTGACTGAACTTGTGGCCAGAGCTCAGAAGTATATCAACGCGGAAGAATTCACCAATGGCTGTAAAAGTGTCCAAGTGACCGAGCCGAATGGTAAGGGGAAGAGGCCCAGGAACGAGAAATTTCATACGTCTAACAGAGAGACCGATGAACGCACCTCTCACGATCGTCACCCGAGCAGGAGACCAGAAGGAAAATTCCGCTCCTACACCCCCCTTAACACATCCGCCGAACAGATCTTACTGGACATCCGAGGAGAGAAGTTATTGAACTGGCCCGTCTGCATGAGAGCCGATCCGGATCATCGAGACAAACGCAAGTACTGCCACTTCCATCATGACCACGACCACAACACGGATGATTGTGTTGACCTTAAGGATGAGATTGAAGCTCTCATTCGAAAAGGACACCTGCGTCGATACACAAAGGAAGGAAAAATCGCTCGGAGAGAGGAAAGGGAGCAGAAGCAGCAAAATAACGCCGGGGAAGAGCCCGTCGAAATCCGTACTATATTCGGGGGATCGTCTGGGGGGGAGATTCGAATAGGGCACAAAAGGCTCACTCCCGGAAGTCTGAACCAGAATACTACGTCCATTTGCCGAACGGCCCAGTAAGAAACTTCGAGTCAGTCCGTGCACTCTGACTTTCACGGAAGAAGATGTGCGCGGGATTCAGCACCCACACGATAACGCCTTAGTAGTCACCATGACTATAGTGAATCGCAAAGTGTACCGTATCTTAGTCGACACCGGGAGTTCGGCTGATGTACTCTACTCTGAGGCTTTTGAAAGAATGGGGATTTTGCGGTCTCATCTCAGACCTGTACAGACCCCTTTGCACGGCTTTACCGGAGAGAGGGTGATTTCTAAAGGAGCTATTTTCCTCTCGGTAACTGCGGGAGAAGGACAGTGTCAAGTCACACTTATGGTAGACTTCTTAGTTGTCAATGTGTCATCTGTACACAACGTTATCTTGGGCAGACCTTCTCTCAATACAATGAGAGCGGTTGTTTCTACTTACCACCTGATGATGAAATTCCCCGTTGAAGGCGGGATAGGCTACATCCGAGGCGATCAACGAGAAGCTCGGAGATGTTATGCGGTGGCGGTAAAGAAGGGGTCAGTTAAGCAGGCACTTTTCATCAACATCCTAGACCCCAGAGGGCTTGTGGAGTGCTCGTCCGTAAAAGACCTAGAGAAAGTGCCGCTTGACGAAGCTGATCCGATCAGAACGGTTCAACGAAGGACGTCACTGAATCCTGAACAACGGCACGAAGTCCTAACGTTCCTGCGACAGCACAGAGACGTTTTTGCATGGTCTCACCAAGATATGCCCGGGATTTTCCCAGAACTCATGGTTCATAAGCTAAATGTGGATTCAGATCATAAACCCATCAAGCAGAAAAGAAGGTCGTTCGATGCCGAGCGGTATGAGGCAATAGCTGACGAGGTCTCTGTCCTGCTCAACGTAGGATTTATAGAAGAAGTGCATTATCCCGATTGGATCGCAAATATAGTCCTCGTAAAGAAAGCCAATGGAAAATGGCGGGTCTGCATAGATTACCGGATCTGAACAAAGCTTGCCCGAAAGATAGTTTCCCGCTGCCTCGGATCGATCAGCTGGTGGACAGCACAGCGGGGCATGAGTTGCTCTCTTTCCTGGATGCCTATTCCGGATATAATCAGATCGCGATGCATCCCCCAGACAGGCAGAAGACTACCTCAGTTACAAACAAGGGGCTCTACTGTTACCAGGTCATGCCATTTGGCTTGAAAAACGCTGGGGCTACGTATCAAAGGCTAGTAAACTAGATGTTCTCCAAATAGATCGGACGCACAATGAAAGTATATGTTGATGACATGCTAGTAAAAAGTATCAAAGCAGCCGATCATCTGACGGATCTCGGAGAAATGTTTGCCGTCCTCCGAGAATACCAGATGAAGCTGAACCCAACAAAGTGCGTTTTCGGAGTCGGCTCGGGAAAATTCCTCGGCTTCCAGGTAAGTCAGAGGGGTATTGAGGCAAACCCAGACAAAATCAGGGCGCTCCTCGACATGAGTTCGCCCCGAACCGTCAAGGATATACAATGCCTCACGGGTCGAGTCGCAACGCTCAGACGTTTCATTTCCAGAGCGACAGATAAGTGTCTCCCCTTCTTCCAGCAATTGAAGGGTCATAAGAAGGAAGAATGGATGCCAGAGTGCGAGCAAGCCTTCCAGCAGCTGAAGCAATACTTGGGTTCACCCCCTCTGTTGTCCAAACCTGAAGAAGGCGAGCCCCTATTCCTCTACCTCGCAGTCTCAGCCTCGGCCGTCAGCTCGGCTCTGATTAAGAAGGTTGGAGGCAAGCAACACCCTGTTTATTACGTGAGCAAACCTTTGGTGCCGACAGAAACAAGATATTCACCCCTGGAAAGGCTGGCACTTAGCCTCATTATTTCAGCTCGATGGTTACACCCATACTTCTAAGCTCACTCGGTAATTGTGTTAACCGATTCCCCTCTCAGGCAAGTTCTCCAGAGGCTCGAGGTGTCAGGTCGGGTAACTAAGTGGGTCATCGAGCTCGGTGAGTTCGATATTCAGTTTCGTCTGAGGACAACAATCAAAGGGCAGGCCGTAGCCGACTTCATCGCTGAATTCACTCCGAGCGCCAAAAAGATCGATGCCGAAGTCGAAGCAAGTTTGCCCGCTCCTCCGAGCAATCAAAAAGCAATATCAGATCCAAGATGGGTACTCTATGTGGACGGGTCATCCAATGCCAAAGGGGCCGGGGCCGGGATCGTCTTGACCGCACCCAAATCCACAACCGTTCAATACGCAATCAGATTGGGATTCAGAGCCTCAAACAATGAGGCGAAATATGAAGCTTTGTTAGCCGGACTGAGACTGGCAACAAGTTTAGGCGTTCAGTCTCTTCGAGTCCGATGCGACTCACAGCTGCTAGTAAATCACATCTCTGCTGAGTATGAAACTAAGGACACGAGGATGATGACCTATCTTAATGAGGCGAGGAAATTGATTGAGAAATTTCAGAACTGCACTATCCATCAAATCCCTAGGGCAGAAAACTCATGGGCCGACGCCCTAGGGCGACTCGCCTCAGCTGTAGAGGGGAAGATCTCGCGAATCATCCCCGTCGAATTTTTGGAACAACCAAGCATCAGCAAAAAAGAGAAAAAAGTCAACCCAGTTCGAGCGAGTCCGAGCTGGATGGATCCGATTCTTAATTATCTCGTGACAGGAGAGGTTCCCTCGGACAGGCTGGAAGCCAGACGGCTCAGAGTCCGAGCAGCTCGATACATCGTCCTAGATGGTATCTTGTACAATAAGGGACATTCTCAGCCCTACCTCAGGTGTCTCCGAGTTGATGATGAGGAATACGTGATGCGAGAGATTCATGAAGGAATCTGCAGAAATCATTCCGACAGTCGGGCCTTGGCCCTGAAAATACTCAGACAAGGGTATTTCTAGCCAACTATCAAGGAGGATTCCAAAGATTACGTCCGGAAGTGCGATAAATGCTAGCGATTTGCGGTCGTGCCGAGGCAACCGGTAGAAGAAATGACCATTATGAGCGGCCCTTGGCCATTCGCTCAATGGGGAATCGACATTATCGGCCCTCAACCCACGGGGAAAGGACAGGTCAAATTCGTCATTGTTGCTGTGGATTACTTCACCAAATGAGCTGAGGCCGAACCAGTCGCCAAAATTACAGAGCAGAAGGTGATCAACTTCGTCTGGAAAAACATCATCTGCCGGTCCGGGATTCCGCGAACCATCGTGTCAAACAATGGCCGACAGTTCGATAACGATAAATTTCGAAACATGTGCAGAGGACTCGGCATCATGAATATATATTCTTCTCCCCGACATCCCCAGTCGAACGGACAAGTAAAGGCAGTCAACAAGGTCATTAAATATCATCTCAAGACAAAACTGGAAAAGGTAAAAAGAAGTTGGGCAGAAGAACTTCCGTTTATTCTATGGGCCTATAGGATCACAACTAAGTCCTCAACAGGAGAAACTTCATTCTCGCTCTCCTATGATTCGGAGGCAATGGCACCGGTAGAGATTAGTCTTCCTACGGCCCGAGTCGGGAGCTTCCAGGAAAAACAGAATTCCGAACAGATTGCCGCAAGCTTATAGTTGTTTCAAGAAACTAGAGGTACCTCGGAGCTCAGAGTCGCTGCTCGGCATCAACAAGTGGCGCGGTTCTACAATTCAAGAGTCAAGGCTAGGTGATTCCGACCAGGGGACTTAGTCCTTCGTCGAGTGTTCCAGAATACCGCCGAGCCGGGGGCTGGTACACTCGGACCAAACTGGGAAGGGCCTTATCGGGTGGTTCGATCAACCAAACCAGGCTCCTACCACCTAGAAGACCTCGAAGGTCACCAGCTCCCCCATCCCTGGAATGCCGAGCATCTGAAAGTTTATTATCCATAACGAGCTGGCCTTTAAGGCTTTCAATAAATGTACTCCTCCGAGCAACAAGCCTTTAAGGCTCTTAATAAAATTCGCCTCTTCTCATCTACATAAACGGATTCTTGACTAAGGAAAAGTTGTCTCTCATAAGCAGGGGCGGATTTAACGGATTAATCCCTTGAAAAAAGGGTCAACACGTTATCCCACAAATTCTGCACGATATCCCCTAAACTAGGGGAAAAGCCTAAGCGTCGAGTCGACTCCCTTAACATAGGGGTCGGCTCACAAATTATTGGATGAAACAGAAGAGTCTCGCCGATTGTGGGATGAGTCGACCCCCTAGAGGCCCAGACCCAGCAAACGAGCCGAAAAAGCTCAACAATAAGATGTTGGGAAACGCTAGCCCACCGAAAGGTAAAGTCAGCTCTGGGTAAGGTCAGCTCTGGTTGCACCGCCAACAAAGTCAACCTCCCATTTTGATGAGGGTCGAATATTGCATATCAGACCCCAGTTAGAGCCTGATTTTATGTAAATGATAATGCCTAATGGCATATTTTTATTGTGTTTTGTTGCAGGGAGTAATTAGAAGCGTTGATTGAAAAAAGAGTATTAAAAGAGTGGATTTGATGCTCCGAAGTGACCAGAGCAAGGGAGGACTCCAGAGGACAAGGATCAATGGATTTACACGCCAGGGACCCGAGGAAATCAAGCCGTTCACGTTAAAGAGGCCCGAAATTTATCCAGAATGCAAGATTACATGGTTTCCACCATCCGATTGACTCGAAACTTCATACATGTGATGGGGGCCATAAATTAACCGTACATATTAAATTTCAGCCATTGAAGATCTCGGGAAGTGGGCCAACAGACAGATCAGCCTCTAGTATCATGATTTGCGGCCCGCCTGAGATTTGGATATGCTTCAAACTTGGGTTTAACCCATTAAATGAGGTGTTAAAATGAAAGGATGGAGCGGATTATGGATACAAGTATCTGTCGGACCCACACATACATTGAATGTGCAACGTGCATAGATGCACCGGACGTGAACCAAGAAACCCAAAAGTCGGTCAGCAGGCGCTGACCGACTCTCCTTCTTAAACTCAAATATGGCAGTTGTCGTTTGCAATTTTTGAAACCGACCTGCGGTCATCAGTTGTGGGCCGCATACATTGTTCAAACGGACAATCCAAGTCGTTCATCAGATCCACATGAAGTCTAGTATCACTGCCTAGGTGGCAGATTTGCAAATAATCATCAGGAGTGAAATCCAACCATTCAAACATCAGGGGGACAGTAGAGCATTAAATCAGTTGGACCACATAAAAAACAACCCAAAATCAGTCATTTCCAACTGAAATTTCGAGTAGCATCTCATGGATGGGGTGGATTTTTCCATAGACATCAAGGTGGGGCCCATCGATCGTCACAGCGGCGGTTGCCGTTCTCTGTTTTAAACAGAGTTGCGGTTTAACACCAGTGGGCCACCAGCGTACATAAAAGGTCCGATCTGGACCACCCAATGCATTCAGAGGAAGGGAATGACCATTGCCAAGCTTTCTTTTTGGACTCATACAAGCGTGAACGTGAAAGATCTCAGCCGCACGCAGGATAGACGGTGAAAATATTTGATAAGGTGGGTTGCACTGAACTCCAGAAAAAGTATACATTTCTAATTGGTTTTTCGCCACGAGTCGAGTGAACGGAATGGATTTTGTATCAAAGACCGTCTGTAGGGGCCATCAATACATCGGCGTAAGGTGATTACGCATGTAACCGACGTTTCAAGTCCGATTTTGGACGCATTCCCAGGAACTTTCCACCGACTGGAGCAGGCTATAAAGGTCTGAGGAGGTGGAGGAATAGCGGGGGAGCTAGGGCCAGATCCAGAGCTTAGAAAAGAAAGAGAGAGGAAGAAAGAAAAGGAAAGAAAGAGAAAGAAGAAATTCTGGGAAACGTGAAGCAAGGAAGAGAAAGAGAGATTGGCCAGGGATGTGCTTCTAACCTGTAGTTTTCTTCTTTCCAACTGAATTTCTAGTTGATTTTATGAATTTCTAAATCTCGTAACTAGGGCTGAGATGAAGCCCCTAATTTGAATAACTCTGGTTATATGTTGATTTTACCTTGATTCGATTGGTTTGTTTCTTTGTCTAGTATGCTTGATTGGTTTAAATTCTATACTTCTCCATCTATGAACTTGACCATAGTCTATATATGGATGTTGTCTGGATGCTTATTCTAGGTGCTTGTGTCTGAACATGAACAGGTTTCCTAGAGAGGAAGAAACAGGATGCTTTAATGAATTGTACATTCTATGTGCCCGACCAAGGACATAGAATGTGTTATTCATTGCATTGCTTTAGGAGATTAGACATTTTGTATGCTCGACTAAGGACACAGATTGTGCTTTCTTTATATAAGTTGTGTTAATCTAAATTAGGGTGAATCAACAGACAAAACAAGGGTTAGGATAATTAGGGGCGGATTCGAAAGTCATAGTGCTCTCTCTGATTAAATTTCTTTCCCTGTTCTCAATTGTTTTTCATAGAATTGTGCTTAGTAGTTCGCTCCATTATTTGTTGGATTAGTTAAGGAGAATCATAGATTTGAATTGTGACAACTAGTCCTTGTGGGAATGATCTCGTAATACGTACCATATCTACATTTGATTCGTATACTTGCGAGTTTAAAAATCATTTAAATCATGTTGGTTTAAATAAAACATCACATTTTGACACTCAAGTAATCTACCGTCAACATTCAACAATAATTCAACTACAGATTAACGTATAAAAAATCATCATCCACACCTTCATTAAAGGGTCAAAAGAGCAACCAAAAAGAAGAACTCCAACCAGTTTAAGTTCCAAGTAAGCCCAAAAAAAATAATAATAAATGGGAGAGTAAAAGAAAATCTGAACTACGCGGGTGGTGGGGGAGCTTGGGCATCAGGGGCAGAATTCGGGTGGACCTCATCTGCAGGCGGCTCTTCAGTTTCTTTAAGGAGTATTGGGTCGAGCTTAAGGTCCGAGTATAAACCCAGGACCACCTCGACGCAATCGTCATAGCCACGGCCATAGAACTTGACGGCCTCAACATCCCTCTCCTTTGAAACTTTGAAGGCTTCTACTGCTTCAACCACTACCTTGGCCAAAGAGACTGCATCCTCGGCTCGTTGAGCTTCCTTCGCTTGGGCAATGACTCGGGTTTGCTCCTCTGCCGCCTCAACCTTGGCTCGGTCAAGAGCTTCCCCCAGTCGAGTATTCTCCTGGGCCAGCGATTCCGCATGGTCCCTAGCCCAGGTCAGCTCGGCAGTTGCAGCGTCACTTCGAGCTGTTAAGTCTTCTACCACCCCTTGCAACCGCTGCTCCCTAGCTTTGAGATCGACAACAGTCTTCTGTAGCTGATGCTCCTTGGCTTTTCTTTCTTCAACTTTTTGAAGTAGCTCACCTTGCGAAAGTCGGAGGGAGGTGTTCTCCTCCTATAAGACCCCTATTTGAGTTTTGAGGGCCTCCAGCTCGGCTTCTCTTTTTTCTGCCTCTCGCGCACTTCCTCAAGCCGATAAAAGCTTTGGGACAGACTGTACAAAAACAAATGAAAAAAACGTTTGAAAATTGCAAGTACAGGGAAAATGACAAAAGATGGTGAAGATACTGTATAGAAAACGGAAGCCAAGTCATTCAGGAAGGAGTTGTCCAACTTGTCAAGGAGGTTAGCTATACTCTCCTCAGGAGCGTGCTTCGCAGCCCAGGGGGTCAAGCAGGATAGTTGGTAGCCCGGTGCGAACTTTCCTCTACTCATTCCCACATGAGCAGAGTCGGTCGCCGCCGCAAAACCGGTCTCGTTACCAGCTGAAGCCTGGGCCTCGGCCCCAAGGTCACCTCCAACCTCGGGGGGTAATCATGGCGTCGGTCATCCGAACGACTTCCTCCTGCTAGGAGGATGAAGGAATAGCTATGCAAGGAGCCGACAGACGGATCTCCCCAACGAGAGGAACGATTGCAGGCGGAATGGAAGGAGCTATGGTCACGGGAGTTGAACTGATGACCGCTAAGAGAGAGTCCTCAGCACACACTGGCGCGGGAGTTATCGGAGCAGGAGACGGGGCTGTAGTAACCACAGCCGCACCCATAGGGACAGTCGCGACCACAGTTGTAACTAGAGTTGTAGCCATAGTACTCGGACCCGAGGGGCCTTCTTCACGAGGAGTTATCCGCCTTCTCCGAATGGTTGTCTTCGTTCGAGTCACAGGCCTCAACAACTCCTCTGCTGTCAAGGCCACTCTCTTCTTCCGAGAACCGGACGCCTCGGCCATGCCTGCATAAAAAATGACAAATCAGTGGCTACGCAAGCAAGCATAATTCTTCTGAATAAGCAGGAGAACTTATTGAAAGATGTCGGAAGAGGTTGAGATGTGCACAATCCTGACCAATGAAGGTTGGTGGCTGTGATCAAATCCGACCAGGAGCGAAGCTCTCCCGATCGTGTTCTAGCCTTGACAACACGGTTTTTCTGAGCCGAGTCAAGGAGAGGTGTACCCCTTGAAAAATCTACAAAAAGAATAAAGGTTCCAGTCCAGCCGAAGTAATAAAGGAAAATAGAAAGACGAAGGGAATTAATTGGTCCGGCCTGGTTTTGTAAATCGAGTCGGAACTCGAATCAACAGAGTCTCGACTTCGGCCATGGGCGCCTCCCATTCTCCCGCAGCCCAGAACCATTTATTCTTCCAATCTTTGTTGAAGGATGAAAGGTTCATAACCAGCCCCGAGCCCTTGCTGCCTCGGGTCGCAAAGTAGTACCATGGTTCATTGCTGTCATGCTTGACCAGATACACGCTCATCAACTCCGCTGGGGTAAGTTCTGAATTTCCAACTTGCATCCAGATGATGAAGGCTGAAATAAACACCCTCCAAGCATTGGGGGTCAGTTGCCCGGGAGCTAAGCCCAAGTAGGTCGTCATAGTTCGGATGAAGGGGTGTAAAGGAAGTCGGAACCCGCATTACAGCGCGCAAAGAAAAATAACAACTTCTCCCTCAGCAGGCGCGCCAGCGGTTTCGAGGGGCCCAGGGGCTCTGATTCGCACGGCGGCCGAGATTTGAAATTCTGTGCGGATCCACTCCATTTAAAACTCTGACAGTATAGAGCCTCTAGGGACTACCTCCGAGGCCCTCCTGCTCACTGGCATCTCAGCGGCCTCCGTGGTTGTGGTCTGAGGGGCTCGGGCAGATTTCTTTCTACCAGCTCTGCGAGTCTGGGCTCCAGTTGCCTTCCGATTCTGAGGCGGAGGGTGTAAAGGCACAACTTCAAAGGGACCTTCAGAGGCCCCTCCTCCATTGCCGGAACTCTCTGACTCGGAGTTGTCACCGTAGTCCCGCACAGTCTCCAGGTCGGACGACATTTTAAGAAGAGAAAGAAATGCAAAGAGGCACGAGAGGACTCACCAGACGGTCACTGGGAATCGCTTTTGCCGAAAATATCTAATCGGTCGGAATCGTCTGATAAAAAACCTCTGGGAGGCCGGAATCGCCTCTTCCGATGTCAGCTCGAGCACAATACAAGTGAAGCGAAACCCCCAGAGGAGGGTTTATATAGACCACAACAAATCTCCGCATTAATGACCAGCCATGATGGCCGCAGCCAAATCGCCGTAAGTCGGCCTCAAAACTAACGTGGCCCCACTCCATTGGCTCGCGTACTGTCGGGTAGTACGTCTCTGACATCGAGCGACGTGCTTCGGATAAGCGAAGCGACACCCAAATAAGGAAAGTTTCCATCCGAGGCATTACTCCAGGTATACGCGGCAACAGGCCATAGGTGGACGGTGATTCGAAATCTAAACCGTCGCCACGCGTCCACCGCGTAGGAATTCGTGGGCGGAAAACCCTACGGGCATAAGGATTTGAAATGCAGGGATTATGACGCTCTCGGAGGAACCGGCAGATGAGGCGACTGATCTTCCGAATGATTACTCTCTGAGCCCCTTAGCGGACCTCAAAGAGTAGGAGGCTTCTGTTATGGGAAGATCCGAGCCCCTCATGATTCCGAGGCCCTAAGACATGTTACTCTGATCGGAGGAATCGCGGCCACTCGGCTCAGACAAAGGTCAACGAAGGTCCATTTTTGACAGTTGGAAACACTACCTATTGAAAGGTTCGAACCGACTCCATACTCCGAAGCGGAGGTTGAGACAGGTCCGAACCGACTCCATACTCCGAGGCGGAGGTTGAGGCGGACGTCCCTCAAGATGAACTTAGAAACTACCATAAGAGAACGAGGCCGATGATGTCGCCCTCCGATACGCACGATGCGCGTATCATATATTACGTGATCCTTGGATTGCACGCAGTATCTCCATGATCTTCAAATCTCTCTGATTGAGGGAATCGTGTCGTGATTATCGGATCTGAACCATTCAATGGCTGAATATAAATACACAAGGACGTCATTGCTACAGGTACGCAATATCTTGCACTCTCCCTCTATCCTTCCAACTTAGACCCTGATTCCCTTGGCCTGACTTAGGCATCGGAGGGTCCCCCGACCTAGCCAGGGTCTCCTTTGCTCACCTTTTGTGCAGGACCAGGGTCCATTCGAGGAGCGGAGGGTGCTCCAGATTTTGACATCAACACATGTGTCTATTAAAATCTCTGTAAAACTCTTAAATCTCTCACATCTTTCAGATATTATTTTCATTTTCATCAGTGCAATATATGTAATAATATTTTCCAATGTAGTTTCTCATGGTAGTAGCACCTCTAGTTCATCAATAGAGTCGGTGGAGATCTTAACAAATAACAAGCATACATGCATCAATCTTATGCTTTACATAGTATATACGGTTTTACTTATATAGTTGTGTATATATATCTTGTACTCTAACACCATCGGTCTAATCGATAAAGCTAATGTCAATACAAAAGACACATCATGCCTTACAAAACTTGGTGTTTCACCCACCAAGTGCGGCACCCAATGTGTGTAAGATTCCTATCCAAGAACATAACATCTAATTAAGGGCATTCACACATCTCATGTCCTGCATCAACTCAATCAATGTTGTTAAGTCACATTCTTTTAAAAATATCATATGAAATGGTGTAGATGCTAAAAATACATTTAAGTATGTCATCGATTGTTGTTAGGTCACATTCTTTTAAAAATATCATATGAAATGGTGTAGATGCTAAAAATACATTTAAGTATGTCATCCATTGGTCACACCATTTAGTACATTATGTGATGTGGTGGGATTTAATTGCACCACATAGTGCTATTACAAAGGGGATTAAGCATATTTGAAAGTTTGTTTGTCTAGTATGTACTTAATATCAATTGGTTCCACACCCAGATCCATAGCTCAACCGGCAGACTGAGTGGAGATACCTCATTTCAACTCTTGAGGCCTTGGTATCGATCCGTAGCGGGGGTGGCGAACATGGAGTGTGTACTAACAAGCTAAACCCCCCCACCCCCAAAAAAAAAAAAAAAAAAAAAAATACTGGCTCCATTTCTAACGGTAGCATGTGACCCAATCAAATACCATAAGATTGGGTAGCCATGAATATCATTAGTGACCTCGTGATATGAACCTTTGATCCAAAGTGGTTAGTTGACACGGAAGCATTGTATACTTTTCATTTCCAACTGTCCAATTAATTTATATCAATACAATATTGAGATCATTTAATAAAAACAGTATTGATCTGTGGTACATCTTGTCCAAGATTCAATATCTAGAATTTGGATATTTTATCGGAATTGCTGGCACCACGTATGTATGCAAATTCGAAAGTACTTCTGGTGTACATGTATGGTATATTACAGTTTTACCTAGGTATCTAAGCTTTTCTCATGATATGTACAAAGAGGCAGTGTCAACCTCTTAAATCTCTCCATCCCATTTGGTGGGCCACGTGCATGTGGAATCCCAGCTACACGTTTGTAGTTCAGTAATGATGTTCTCGCCATGAAATCGAGAGATTTATGCTTCGAATTGCAAATGCAATAACTCGAGCATGTCGCACTCATCTATTCATTTATTTTGCAAAGTTCGGACCATTTGATGTGTGAACCGGTCTGAAACTTGTTAGGGGCCGTTGCACAAAAACTCAGGATCTAGCCTTCCAAAAATATCAGAATTATGGGATAATAAAACAATAAAATAAATCAAAGCACAAACTATACAACATAAGAGATTTTTACATGGAAAATCCTCAAAGAGGTAAAAACCACGAAACTTCGTTCAGAGCAACAATTCAGTATGAAGTAGAACTTTATAACCAATCACAAGTACACACCGCTTAGATCAAACATTATTTACTCATAAAAGAGTGGATGAACAATAAGAGAATAAAGAAAAACAGAGGGATTTCACCGATCACGATGATGTAGAAGCGCTGAGAAGTTGATTGCGAAATAAATCACCTTTGATAGCCCTAAACCCTTTAGCAAACCCTTGCAAAGCTTTAGGAAACTCTCTTATATTTCTTATAAAAATCTTAAGGACCCCTATTTATAGTATAGGAAACTCCATTTCTCACCTCTTGCGAAACCGCCTCAAATTTACACGGTCTACACCAAATCCGGACTAAATCTGTGTAACCTCGACTAGTCGAGCAGGGTCCTTGACCGGTCGAGCGGCCCACTCAACTGGTCAAGTAGACTCATCGACTGATCGAGTAGCACGGAAGAATTAATACAATTGGTCCCTGGACTTCGAGTCAAGTCAGTCCTCAACTGGTCGAGCACCACCCTCGATCGGTCATGCGAGGCACTCGACCGATTGACCGATTGAACCTGAGAAGAAAATCCTCATCAAAACTTTCCTACCAAAATCTACACAGTGAACCCTGCATGATCAACTATTCAGATCTTGCACCTAAATGACTTAAAAGGGATATTAGGCAGAATCCTCAAGTTTTGCATGGCACTGGTTGTATGGCTTGGATCACCCCATCCGCGTACTCTCAAAGGAAGCCCGTGAAGAGTGGACTGCACCTAATTCAACGTCCAACTCCTAAGAATCTTATTGCCCAAGCGGAGTATTTGGTGTGGCACTTTACCATGGGGCCCACCTTGATGTATGTATACTATATCCACACCGATCATCTATTTTTCCAGATCATTTTATTACATGAGCACAAAAAAATGAAGCAGTTATAATTCCCAGGTGAACCATACCACAGGAAACCGTTGTGATTGACTATTAATGAGCCACGAAAGTTTTGCATCAAGCTGATTTTTATTTTTATTTTTTGCTTCACCTAATTTTATGTGATTTGTAAACTTTGGATCAAGCTGATTTTTATTTTTATTTTTTGCTTCACCTAATTTTATGTGATTTGTAAACAGGTTAGATGGCATATAAACATTAATGAAACATTACAGTGAGCCCTAGGAAGTTTTTAATGGTCAAGTGCCCCCATCCTTACTGTTTCCTATGGTATAGTCCACCTTATATTTGAATTTCTTCATTTTTGTACCACGCCTTAAAATAATCTTGCACAAAAGATGTATGACTTGGATATAAAAGACACACATCAAGGTGGGCCCCATGGTAAGGGCCGCACCGTCTTGGGTGACGCTAGGCCGCACGTAATCCGCTCCTGTTATCGTTTGAGTTTGGTTGGAGTGTGAGTGGACAAACTCGGGTGTGTGCGCATGAGTTTGAGCTCCTCTCATTAGTCATTTCTTTTGAATTGCTTCTACGTGAGTTTGGATTCAAGCACCACGCCATTACGTGTTTCCAGCATAGGTCCAAAGGGCCTAACACGTGGTTATCACTCGCTACTGGATGGTGCTTGTTGCATGATGTATGTGCCTTATCCACTCCTTCCATCTATTTTGCCGGTTCATTTTAAGGCATCTGCTAAAAAATGGGGCAAATCGAAATTTCAGGTCAACCACACCAAACGAAGAAGAGTGGCTATTGAACACTCTCCATTAAAATTTTCATGGGAACCACGAGTTTGGATTAAGCTAATATTTGTGTTTTCCATTATCCATGTCTCTGTGACCTAATCAATGGGTTGGATGGCAAATAAATGTTATAGTGGGCCTAGAAAGTTTTTAATGGTGGGTGTCCAATCACCATTGTTTTCATGTGGTATGGCTGAGAATTTTATCTACCTCATTTTTATGGATCGATGGCGTCGATAAAACACATACTTATGGTGGGTCCACAGAGCATTGTCCGACATGGCTACTTGGAGCGTGAATAGGCAGGAGCAGATTAGGTGTGATCTTTACCATTGGGTCCACCTTGATGTGTGTATTCTATGTCCACTCCATCTATCCATTTTGAAAGATAATTTTAGGGCATGAGCCCAAAATATAAAGAAGATTCAAATTTAAGGCAAACCATACTATAGGAAACAACGGTGATTGAATACCCCACCACTAAAAACTTCCTCAGGTCCATTGCAATGTTTTTGGAACATCTATTTTCCATCAAACCCATTGATAAGGTCAAATAAAATTGTACAAGGCAAAAAATAAATATCATATTGATCTAAAACTTTTGTAGCTCATTGATGGTCAATCACCAATGTTTTTTGTGGTATGGTTCGCTTGAGAATTGGATCCTTCTCAATTTTAGCTCATGCTCTAAAATGATCCTAAGAAACAGATAAACAACATGGATACGAAATACATTTATCAAGGTGGGCCTCACAATAAGGGCCACATTGTCTTGTGTGTTGAGAGTGGTCGACATCTCTAATGGAAGAAATCTTCCCTCCTTCCAACTTCCTTTTATCCCTCTCAATGCCTTTACTTACTATGTAGGTTGCTACAAGCTCTGGTGTAGTGTATATATAGTGATGTGGGATTCGCTGTACAAGTGTGAGAGAAAGATAGGTCATGTATCTATGTTTCACATGCTTCTAATGTAAGAGAAAATTTTATTATTATCCACGAAGTGTGTGTGTAAATATATAATTGAACAATGTAAATCCTTGTATTTATTGTCTCTTGCTTTGATTTGGCATTTTTTTATTTTTGTTTGACTTTTTTCTTTTATGTTTTGACTTCACGTATATTAATTATGTGTTAGCATTTTTTTACAACATTGAATGAGGCTAGAGTTGCACCCAACCAGCTAATACCCATCAACGAAACATGCTTTTAAACATCAAGCCCATGCTGCTCTCTCTTCTATATATATATATATATTCTTATTTCCTTTTTCCTCGGGTTAGCCTTGGACTGCAATTATCTCCTATTACCTAACTGGGCTGAGCTCAATGAGACTCCTTCATCAACATATAAACAGCAATAGAATCCATATACCCCGTGGACTTTGTTAACGAGTGTAAGAGGCCAAGCTAAGTAAATGAGTCGAGTGGGGGGAGCTTGGGCCTAAAAATTATTGCCGATTGGGCCATGGGCTTATTATAGATTAAATTCTTAAAAACTGTTGTGGTGTACCATATCAATAATCGTTAAAACCAATGTGTGATGGGATTTTAATATGAACAAGTGAAGCCAATGGCCAGGTGATTCATAAGATTTGAGTTAACAGGGCGTCACCTGAGTTGCGGCTAACTTGCAGGGTGACTCATGGTGTTGAACTGGATCAGGTCTTACGAAGGACATGCATTTTAAACTTGTCTAAGTCTTAAGACCGCAATGGCTGGCGGATACTTCAAACAATATTCTGAACCCATTTAGTAAATGAGACATGATGGGTGATAGACCCGTTTATGATGAATCAAGGGTTGAGCTCTAGTTTTAAATTTTGGTCCAGCTGCAAATGATATGAACTCCAAGTCAATGACCAGGGTTCAGATCAGGTATAAGGTACACATACTTGCTAATGAGAGAGGGTTGTCAATGGACCAGGCTTAGGTCTGACAAAATTGAAATTATATGAACATGAAGTCCACAAACATTAGGGCGCACCAGCTGAGGGGTCCTCTCGCACAATGAATTTGGGAGGATTTCAAATCCCCAGGTTGCTTAGCACCATAAAGTAACTCGGGTTTCAAATCTATGGTGAGAGTTTGGATTACATCTAAAATCATTACAAGAGTCGCATATGTAACATATATGTCGTTGGACTATTATTTTATTGCACACATGGCCCACTAATGATATTCCAAAACAAATAGATTATCAATTGCATCACTATAATTACTTTCATATGATGATCAATACCGTCCAAACATTGTCCATGTAAATCAAATGTTAATAATCGTTGGTTAGTCACTCAAACACGATTTTGTAGTTGTGGCTCATCTAAGACTTGTAATTTTATCATTATTGGGCAAAACATATATTTCAATAGGCTCCATGTACATCAAATGTTAATAATCGTTGTTTAGTCACTCGAACATGATTTTGTGGTTGTGGCTCATCTAAGATTTGTAATTTTATCATTTTTGGGCAAAGCATACATTTCATTGGGCTTACTACAACCATCATGTTAAACATTACATATGTTCACTAATTATAGATATTAAAGATGATTTAGTAATTAAATTGAAGCCCTATGATTATAGATGCATATCTACTTTCGAATTAAATTGAAGCCCTATGATTAAATACGCAATAGAAGGATTTCAAGTAAGGGGTTCTAAATCCAGGCTCAAAAGCAAAAAACGAAAACCAATATCAGCTTTATCCAAAACTTGTGGTCAATCAACACTATTTTCTATGTCATGGTCCACTTGATAATTGAATCTGTTTCATTTTTGGGATAATGCTAAAAAAATGATCTAGAAATACGGATGGACGGTGTGGATATAGAATACATGCATCAAGGTGGACCTCACTGTAAGGGCCGCACCGTCTTGGGTGAGGTCGGGGTCTCACCGAATCCGCTCCCCTCTAGGGAATCGGATTGCGTACTGAGTAACTCAGTAGGCTCTTATCGTACTGAGTAAACTCAGTTGGGCCCACTGTGAAAATAAGTGGTTTATCCACACCGTCCATACATTTTTTCAGCTCATTTAAGGGGTTGAGCCCAAAGTTGAAGCATATCTAACTCTCAAGTGGATCATACCACAGGAAACAGTGGGAATAATGATTTCCACCGTTGAAACCTTCCTAGGCCCTACAGTGATGTCTATTTAACATCCAAGTTGTTAATAATATCAAAAAGACATGGATGAAGGGAAAAAAACAAATATAAGCTTAATACAAAAATTATGTGACACTCAAGAATTTTGCAACGGTATAAGTTCAATTCACACTGTTTCATATGGTGTGGTACGTTTGAGCTTTGGATATCCTTCAATTTTGGACCCATGCCATAAAATTATCTAATAAAATAGATGGACGGAGTGGATAAAATATATAGATCATGGTGAACCCCACAGAGTTTACTCCGTACGCTAAGCGTACTGAGTTACTCAGTACGCAATCCGCTTCCCACTGTGACTGCCCATATGAGCCGGGTTCAGTACCCGTCGGGGCTTCCTAGCCCATTGACAGCCCACACGTACAAGCCCGACCAATTGCCAGCACTGCACCACACGTCTGTCTTATTCTCTCCCGTGAGGTGTGTGGGCCGTTGCTGTCATTACGGTGCCCTGCTCGCTCCATCACACCTTACGTACACTACCCTCATGCATGTAGGATCTGGACCGTTCGGATGTAATCCAAGGATAGCAAATGCCAGAAGATCCTATCGTTTGATCTCAGGAGATGGGACTTTTGAATATTAAAAGTTGACGACCAATATAATAGATCCGACCTGATAATCTGCATTCAATTAGCAAAAGTCATCAAATCACCCATCGGTCATCTGGACTATTATGATTTTGGAGTATGCAACATCTTTGGTGGTTCCCACCAAATGAACGGTCAAGATCTCGTGCATGCAAGAAAGAAAACGGAAACTAGCATCGGATACTTCCCACTGTATACTGAAATGCAGCTTCGCGGGAAATTAAAAATTTTGAGAAAGATTTCGCGATCTGCGACGATGTGACGTGCGAGAATACCAGGGGAAAAGCATTCACTCACACGAGGGAGACAGTGCATACGTGTATGACGATGGAGTCATTTATCAGCCAATCGTCACTTTTGGCCTGAATCTGGGATACGGCACCTGGAAAGTGAGGATCACTTGATGAGCGGCTCAGATTGAATGGGCCTGCCTTTTGAGTGCAATCCAGCGATTGCACGCTACATTTTGGCACCTCTTCTTTTTAAGTACGACGCCTTTCAAAGTCCCAATCATTCAAGGGGCGCGCGTTCGGCCAACGAGAGTTAAGGTACTCTAGCTGCGTATGACGCTTGATACGCAGGCATTCCAAACTGTGTACGTGGCATACGTTAACTCAATTTAAACTGGCAAAATCGTGGAACTCACTGTATATAATTTAAATGCCCAAGATAATGTAGGCTGAATGATCCTGTCATCTAATTCTTAAACTCTTGATTATGGAAACAGGACCGTTCGATATTTTTACTTTTAACCGTTCATGAAATATCCACCAATCCGTTATCCAGATAATCGAATGAGTGTAGTTTTTGCCACATGACACATCTAAGCTGGGAACCATAATTTAGAAAGTACAATTTAAGTTACTTGTATTGTCACTTTGCAATGGCAATGCGTATTATCCATCGCACTCTATCATAGTATCGAAGTTTTTTCTTGCAGGCGTACATCTGGTGCACGTCAGAACGAAGAAAAAAGGACGAGTAAAACAGAATGGACGCGGATTGCGTGCTACCCCACCAGAACCTAGCTACAGACGGACGGCTCTGTGTGGCCCGCTGTGATGTATATGCTTTATCAACGGTTTTCCATCTATTCTGACGGATAATTTTAGGACATGATCTCGAAATGGAGGTAGATCTAATGTTCAAGTGGACCACCCCATGGGAGGCAGTGGGATTGAGAGCATCCCGTTGAAAACTTCTTTGGGCCCGTTTGGCCGGGTGGACGAAACTACCCCTCGGGACCTGGCAAGGGATGGACGGTCTTCTCATAGGCTCTTATGTATATATGCCGTTTATCCATCTTGAAATATCATTTAAGGGCGTAAGAACGAAAATGAGGCAGCTGTAATAGTCGAGTGGATCACACCATAGGAAGTAGTGTTGACAATGCGCCCGACCGTTAAAAACTTCCTCGGGCCCACGGTGATATTTATTTTTCATCCAACCGTTCAAACTATCAATAAGGAAGGGAAAACATAAATATCAGCTTGATCGAAAACTCTCTTGGTCAGGTTTTCAAGTGTAGGAGTTCAATCCCCACTGCCTCCTGTAGTGTGGTCCGGTTGAGACTTTCATCTGACGACCATTGCCGTATTTCTTTTATTCACCGTCTAATTTCTGCCCACAAATGGAGGAGTCCGGATTGTTCGGTTGAAAATATTTTTAGGATATTTTCCATCCAAGGCGGTCACTGAGTTATGGATGGTTTAGATTGACTTATAAGCATGCCACGCAACATTTGATGTGCACCTAGGTACAGCTGCCATGTTTGCTATTGGCGCACGTGTGCTATCCAGACCACTCAAATTGTCGGGCACACATGCGGGAGACTCGTTCAAACCAACATTGAGATATTAACCATACAATCGGGGGATGAAAGCAACTGTAGAGCGGTCAAAATATAAAGGAAAGATTGTATGGTTATTAGTCAACAGGTCAATATTATTTTTGGGCTATGTTCCAATAACCAATCGGGTCAGACGTTTGAACGGTCTGATTGCTGCATGACTAAGCCAAGTGTACGGTGGATAGGCCACCGTCATGTTTGAAATGGTGGTGATCTGGGTACAGGCCTGGCCCATTTTAGAAAAGACCCCGTGAATGAATGGGAAATAATTCACTTATTTAATGCTCTGGTAGAGCATGGAGCTTGATACGCGGGCACTTGAGATTTTTATGCGTGGCGTACATTAACTCAAATTGAACTAAGCAAGTCATGTACCCGCTACGTTATGGCACACTCCCTAGAATCAGATAGGCTGGACAATCCTAACCACTGATTTGTATTAGTTTGTTGGTTGAAATTGAACTATTTGATAGTTTTTATGCTTAACCGTTCAATAAATGTTCACAAATTTGATAATCAGATTATCAAATAAGTGTAATTTTTTGTTCAAGATACACGAGCTGGCATTTGGACAATTTAATTTGAATTACTTGTATCCCACGTGCACCGTTTCCAAGTAGTTTCGAGTCGCCTGCGTATCATCAACAACAATCCCAGAGCATCCAAGTTTTCCTCTTTCCTCCGTATCTGCCCACGCAGACGCGAGTTGTCCCCTTCCCGGAGTACATGGTACGTTCCTGCTGTCGGAAGCTACGTGGGACCCACTGAGATGTCCTAAATAAATCCACTTCCTCTATCTCTTTCTCCAGCTCATGTTAGTAAACGAGCCCAAATATGAGCCAGATCCAAAATTCAAGTGGACCACATTAAAGGAAACAGTAGAGATGGAAACACCCACCGTCAAAAGCTTCATAGGGATAAAAAAGTTTCGTACCATGAATATTTGTTCTTTCAGTACACCCCAGTGATAATAACCTTATGAACGGCTCTGATGGCACATAAACTTCATGGTGGCCCCGGGACGGTTTCTCTGTAGTGACGTCAACTTCAGTTTTGATCGGCCTCGCAGCTTAGGTCGATCCAAAGTGGCCAGTTCCTTTAATGCGGGCCCAACTTGATTTTTATAACTTACATCCACACCGTCCATCCGTTTTCGCAGCTCATTTCAGGGAATGATTCAAAAAGAAGCAGATTAAAATCTCAATTAGACCATGGGACAGGAAAAGTGGTGATTGACCATTAATAACTTATCGGTCATAAAATTTTCATATCAAGCCGTCCATTCATCTAGGTCTTTGTGACGTTATCAATATGTTGGACGGCAAATAAAGATTGAGATGCCGCAAGATGTTTTTAACGGTGAGTATTCAATCGCCATTGTTTCTGTGGTCTGGTCCACCTAAGATCTGGATCTGCTAAATTTTAGTATAATGCCCTGAAATTAACTTTGAAAACGGATGGAAGGAATGGATATAAGGTGTATACATCAAGGTGGGCCCCACCACCAGGGATCCACCGACATCAGTGGATCCGGGGATCCACCGAAGCCGCGCCCGGATTTCTCACGGACATCTCGGTGGTTCCCACGTAGCGGGCGCGCAGGCGACTCGCGTACTGGCCCCCGGCAACGAGCTGAAAGCGGCGCCTCGACGCTTCATTGTATGTTAACCACAATTTTCTAAACCACGCCATTCATCCCGGGGCATGCTGCATGTGCGTGGGATAATCAAGACCATCCAAATCGTGGCCCTCATGGGAATAATACACTCACAGAGTTAAATTGGATTAAATATCTTAACCGTCCAAAAGGTAGGCATTCAACATATGGTAAAGAAGACAGTAGTCAGCAATGCAGAATGGAACGCCTAAAATGTATGCCTTAGATACTTAGATCAATGTGGCTTTTAGGATATGCTCCATCTACGGTGGTGGGCATATAATCCTGCGGTGGATGAATTTCATCCACGAGAGGAGCACCAAATGCTAATTTCAATCCCCTCGTATGTAGAAACCAGGTAAACTTGTGCGAGAACAGAGCCCTTCTTCGGCAAAATCTCAGCAATGCAATCTATATGAGATGTGCAGAAGACTCAAGCATGTGTTCGGCACTTTTTTTTAAATTTGGGTTTTTGTGGTCACATATGGGTGTGCGGGTGCATAAGAATCGAGGTTCATTTCCAACTTCACCAAAGTGTTTACGTTAGGGCTGAAAGTTGGGCTCAACCCGGCTGACTCGGCATTGGGTTGGGCTCGGGTAGGATGGAAAGAGTCTGATCTTGGGCTTGGGCTATACAAACACCAACTCGATAAAACTTGGGTCGAGCTCAGGTTAAGGTCTTGGGTTGTCCAACCTAATCCGAACCCGATCAATATATGAGTTACTAATAAATTATAATTGAGTGTGAATCATTTGTGTTGAAGGCATAGGAAATTCCAATGTCATTGGGTCTCATTGGTCCACTTCATTTTCGATGATTCAAGCTAATAAGATGTGTCACATTTTTCTCTCCCAAATAAATTGCATGCTATACAACACGACTTTTAAAGAAATAATTATCCAATATTTTAGCTTGTTTGTTTAGAAAAAAATGAAATTCTTTACCATAAATAACTACATATATAATTAATAAAACTATATATACAAAAATAAGACGTGTATTGAAATACTATAAACTAATGTAATAATGAAAACATTATCATGTATTCAATTAACCAACCCGACCAACTCCGCTTGGGTTGGGTTGGGTTAGGGTTGAGGTACAGGAACCTTCGGTTGGGTTAGGGTTGAGCACCAACCTAACCCAACCCACTCGACTTTCAACCCTAGTTAATGGAGGTAGATAAGATGACTTTAATTATATATGATTGAGATTTGAGGAAATGAATTTCCTATTCAACTATTTGCAAAGTATTTTAAAAGTTGATCAAATGATAATTAAAGAGTGGAATTCTTAAATTGAAGATTGAATCAGCTTTGCCTTTGGTATGAAAGGACTTTTCGTACCCAAGTGTTGTCATGTTAAAAGGAAGTACTTAATATATGCAATGAATCTTTCTAAATAAAATTACTTGTATTTGAAATGGATGAAGTCTAATGTATTATTGTAGATTTGAATTATAACTAATTGATTACAATTAAAAGATTATTATTACTCTTAAGATATAGTTAATGTTGAAAAGATAAAGATAAATTAAATTTGACTGGATTTATTGAATTGACATGAGATGATTTACCATGTTGATTTTTTTTTTTTTTTTGTTTGTTATTTATATACTTTTCTACTATGTAGATATTCTATATTTATTTCTCGTATCCACTTTAACCATTAGGGCCTGTTTGGGAGCGTGGATTTGGAACCCCCGAGGTTAGAAACCCCCTGGATTTGCAATCCTCCTAGTGTGTTTGACACCCTGAAGCGTGAATCAACTTTAATTCAAAAGTACCTATTAATGGTATATTTATGGGGGTTTGAATTTAATTACTAAATCAACTTTAATATCTCTAATTAGTGAGATATATAATTTCTAAAACAATGGTTGTGATAAACCCATTGAAATATATGCTTTGCCCAAAAATAATGAAATTCCAAGTGCTGGATGGGCCGCAAACATAAGATAATGTCTGAGTAACTAACCAATGATTTTTAAACATTGATTTACATGGATAATATTTGGACAGTGCTAATCTACATGGACAATGTTTGGACGATGTTGATCATCATCAATGGGCCACATGCCCAATAGAATGATAGTGTATAGTAACACACATGTTACACCTGCAACTATTGAAATGATTTTAAGTATAATCAAAACTCTCACCATGGATTACAAATCCCCTCAATGAGGGATTTGGAAACCCCCACTTTATGCTGCCAAATAATAAGGGGATTTGAAACCCGGCACCCCCTTAAGTATTTGAATTATTGCCATGTTGAATTTTAAAATCTTTTTATTTTTTTATATTCTTCTAATTATTTTACTCATCTCGACCGCTTTTTATTTATTAAGCTTTTGGACCGTGCCTGTCATCAAATGACATGTACCGCCAACTCAGCATAAGCTGTGCTTCCATTCAAAGCTTTATAAATATCTTTAAAAATATTTCTGTATGGTATATATTTTTTTATGCAACAACATGTATCATTTTTCGATGGGTTACTTCAGTAACGATAAAAATATAGTACAACAACCTGTATAAGCATCAGCTAAGTTACAACTTTACAAAGGATGAACGGTAAGAAGAAATTGGTCCGTGGCTCAAAATCAGCACACATATGTAGTCCTCGTAATGATCATCCTCGCCTTGTTTAGATGCATGGGACTTTCAAAGTGCAACGAACCGGCCGATCTTACACACGTGACAATCATTCCCACGTGGGAGACGAGCGCACTCGAGTTAGAGCAGCATTTTTCTTCCACAATTTGATAAAAATGTTGCAAACATACAGGAGAATCCAGTCAAAAAGTAGTTAGAAAAATTTGAAACGTGGGGCCATTAAACGCTCCGGAGTCCAGAAGAGCAATACAGCACCCAGCATATAATTGAAATTACCAAAATCTCCTCGCTTTTTTATGGAATACGCAAAGACAAAAAACAGCTTGGCAATGCTTACACTTTACATGGGAGCGGATTAGGTGTTGCCGGGTGACACGTTAATGGGTGTTTTCCGAACGTAGGGCCCACCTTGATATATGTGTAATGTCGACGCTGTCCATCAGTTTTTTCATTACATTTTAGTGCATGGCCTTAAAAAATGAATCAGTTCCAAATATCAACTTGATCATATAGTAGGGATTGAATTCCCACCCTAAGAGGGGCCACAAAAATTTTAAATTAAGCTATTTTTTGTGTTTTATCCATGCCAGCCATCCATTTTTCTAGCTCATTTTACAGGTTGAGCTCAAAATTGAAGCATATCCAATATTCAAATGGACCACCTCACATAAAATAATGAGGATGATGATTGCCACCTTAAAACCTTGTTAGAGACCATTGTAATGTTTATTTGTCATCCAACTTGTTTATTAGATTACTGAGACATGAATGAAAAATATAAATATCAGCTTGATCTAAAACTTACGTGGCTTCTGAGATTTTTTCAACATTAGACATTCAATTCACATTGTTGCTTATAGTGTGGTGTACTTGGGCTTTGGATATGCTTTTTCTTTTTTTTTTTTGGCTTAAGCTCTACAGTTAGCCTTTAAAATGGATATATAGATTGAATTAAAATACATAAATCACCACAGCCTTCCGTGGTCTAGTCCACTTACACCTTGCATCTACTTTAATTTTGGACTCATGCCCTAAAATGATATGAAAAAAAATGGGTGGAGTGCGTGGATGAAACTCATACACCACAGTGGCCCCATAGAGCCCCGAATGGACCCAGTCCATCCAGGTACAGGACACAACTGCATATATAATCGAGACCGTCCAACAAAAGTCTTGCGTGGAAACTCATCAAGGTATATGGATGGATGTGTAGCGAGTCGTGGTCTCATCACTGCTCGGGCAATCTTAACCATCTGGGGCCCCTTGAATTTTGAATGCAGGTCATTATGTTCTCAACCATGCATTTGATGTCCACCAATCCAATGGGTAGATCGGTCTGATCAATTTGAATTTAGAGCCTATTCGGCCAGGCGAATCCCATGGGATTAGGAGGGATGGGATGGATTTTAAGGTAATGATAGTGGTGTCAGTGAATTAGTTTAAGATTCATGGGATTGATATATCCAGTGATAAGTTCACTGCGTCTGTTTGGCACACTCTGCATATCCCGCGATTTTACCTTCCAATCCATCCAACCAAGGGATGGGATCAATTTTAAGGTAATAATGGTGATGTCAGTGGATTGTTTAAAATCCATGGGATTGGTTATATCCCGGGATAAGTTCACCGGGTCTGTTTGGCTCGTCATGCATATCCCGGGATATCGTGATCCCATCCCTCCTGATACCGTGGGATCAGTCCGGCCAAACAGGCTGCTTTGTTCCCGTAGGTTCCGTGCTCCCGCCAAAGATTCATTTCCCTCCGTTTGGAAGCGACGCCCGTGAAATCGTCCCGGGCGCGGTTTGGGACTACCCTAGCCTGGAACCTATTCCTACCTCGGTACAGTCAGGAGCTATGAGGGGTCTATCATAATGTATGGTTTTATCCACACTGTCTATTCATTTTTTTTATATTATATTACAACATAATTCCAAAATTAAGTAAGATCCAAGGCTCGAGTGGACCACACCATGGAAGCAGCGGTGATAATGATACTTACCATTGAAACCTTCCTACCTCCCACTTTGATATTTATTGTCCATTCAATCTGTTTATAAATTCAAATAGACCTGGAGGAAAGAAAACACAAATATCAGCGTGATCTAAAACTTTTGTGCCCTAAAGAAACTTTCAACGGTAAAAGTTTAATCCTCACTGAGGGATCCATTTAAGTATTGGGCCTGCCTAATTTTTAGTTTTATACCATAAAATGACATAGAAAAGTGGATGGATGGTGTGGATAAAATCCGTACATCACGGTGGACCCTTAGAGCCCATGCCTTTGCCGAGCTCGGTACAGGCAGGGTAGTATCCAATCCGTGTCGTCTCCATTCAAGGGGGACTCCATGCGACCTATCTTTCAAAACTAGGGCTGTTCACGAGCCAACGTAGCTCGAAAAGCTCACTTGACTCGGCTCGAGTCAGCTCGGATTGACTCGGCTTGAATGGCCGATTCGAGCCAAGCCAAACTAATTATTTGAAGCTCGAGTTGAATTCAAGCCAAGTTCGACTAGGGGCCATTTCAACTCGACTCGACTCGAAGCTTGAACTTGAGCTCGACTCTGCTCGATTAATAAATATATTAAATATTATATTATATTATATATATAAGTTTTAAGTTTAAGCTTAAAAAAAAAAAAAAAAAAAAACAAACTCTAAAGTCTCTACTCGACCGCATGCACCCATTCCCTTTTCATTTCTCTCTTTCTCTGCCCACTGCCAGCCGCACGCCCGCCCCGACCACCACCACCAGTTTTCATTTCAGCTTCATAATAGTATGATTTCAATCTCTTGAGATCTACTTCTTAGGCGAGAAACCCAAAAAATTCGAAATGGGTTCTTCTCAGATTTGTTAAAGCTTCAAGGAAGTCCAATGATCTGATTAGCTAAAGCTCTTTACTTGGATTTCTGATCTGTGTTCTACTCTGTTTCTTTTCTAGTACTTGGATTTCTGCTGGTGGAAGAAGATTAAGAACAAATCGGTTCTTACAGGTTTCTTCATCCGATTTGAAGATTTGTTTGGCTTTTTCATTAGATTTTGCTTTGATTCTCTTAAGATTTTTGAATTTTTTATAAGAAGAGGAGGATCAAGAATAGAATCCATTACTTTCTCACCCAACAAGATCGAGCTTGACTCGAGGTAAACTTGACTCAACTCGAACTACTAACTTGACTCGAACTCGACTTGACAACTTTAGCAAATAAGCCAAGCTTTAATGTTGAACTCGAGGTCAAGTACGAGCTCGAGGTTGAACTCGAGTACATCGTGGACAAGCCAAGCCAAGCTTGGCCCACCTCGACTCGACTCGGCTAGATGCCCACCTCTATTCAAAACACAGGTTTCAAGGGAGAGTGTGGATCTTGACCATTCATCCTCCGCATGTGGTACTGACGTGATGTACATCCATACAGACCATCAGACCCTCTGTGGATGGAGTGGATCATACCATCACAATGATAAAGAAATTCGTGATTAATGGCTAAGAATGGATGGTTAAGTAAATTAAGACTGTTAGCAATATATACTGTGTAATTTTTACGTTATGCTCCATCCAAAGTTGGGTAAATAATTTGGACGGTCTGGATTCACCTAAAACTCTGCCACACGTACGGTCGAAGAGTCACCACCAATTTTTAACGGTGCAAATTAACATTGGAATCTCGTCCCAAAAGAGATTAAAATCCATTTGGTCATAGATAGGTTTGTCAGAGGTCAATTTTGTCAATCTAAAAATCACACGCCTCCTGTCTGAACAGATATAAAAAACAAGAAACTGACTCGTGTCTCTGGAGCTTGGTCCTAGATATGGCAATTATCTATGGACTGATTCTGTACGCGGCACTTCTTAAACCATACTCTGTAAGAAATTATTCTCGATGGACTCTATGTAATGATCAGAGCCGTCCATTAATTGTTTCGTACCTTATATGTACCGTGATAAACAATACCAATCAAACCGAGAATCCCAACCATCAAACTAATGTACTTCTTCTCATTCAACAAGAACAACTAGCTTGTTTATTTCTATCGTATTTATGCATGGTGGGATCTTCCCATATCGTCCAACCGGTGAGGAATTTTCTATTTGTTACACTCGTGGTAGATCCCACTAAACGAATGGTTATGATTATGTTACGAAGCTCTTAATGACCAGGATTTAGTGTCGTCCCGAGGAATACTTGAACATTTCTCCATTTTCAGTCTCCATCACACAAGAAATATAATACCTACTCGCGAAACTAGCCATCAAAATCCTACTCTCACCGTAAGTGCTAACCTGTCACTAATTTTCAAAATCCGGGTCGTTCGTCCTTTGATCCCCATCGTTCATTCTCTTTGACCAAAGAATCATCCCGATACAATCAACAGGTGGGCCATCTGTTTATCAGAATAATAGACGGTTAAATATTCCACGATCCACATAAAAATTACAGACAGGCCAAATTCTGATCAGAAATGCCACATTTTGAGGAAACATGATATAACTAGTGGGTCCCACCGGATGAACGGTTAGAAACGCAGATGGTGCACGTGCGGGGATAGAACGATATGGATAGCTACTCACAGAGTATTCCTTCCTTGCTCTCACGCTGCCATATATTCTCTGCTTCCGACCGTTGCTCAACCAAGGTAGCAGAAGAGAAGGAAGAGAGTAAAGCTCCCACCTTTTCTCTTCCCCCAAACCCCAAAACCCTAGAAAAGAAATCCAAAACCCTAGAAGAGAAAATCTCAATGCCTTCTCTTCTCCATCTCCATCTTCTTCTCTTCCTCTCTCTCATCCCATCCCTCTGCTTCTCCAAATCCACCATAGAGCCATGCTCTGTATCGGACACGTGTACGGCCATGGTCGGCTACACGCTCTACACGGACCTCAAGGTCTCCCAGCTCTCCTCCCTCTTCCAGATCGATCCTGTCTCCCTCCTCTCTGCAAACGCCATCGACATTTCATACCCCGACGTCGATAACCACATCCTCCCGGCCCGCCTCTTCCTACACGTCCCCGTCCCCTGCTCCTGCTCCGACGGTATCCGCAAGTCCATCGGGACCCGCTACAAGACCCGCCCCTCCGACACCCTCTCTTTCATTGCTGACACCGTCTTCTCCGGCCTTGTGTCCGCCGATCAGATTCGGGACGCCAACGCCATCTCCGATCCTTCCGTGCTGGATGTCGGGCAAACGCTAACGATCCCGCTGCCGTGCACGTGCTTCAACGAGACGGATAACGGGCTGCCTGCGGTCTACTTGTCGTATGTGGTGAGGGCGGGGGATACAGTGGCGGGGATCGCCGCTAGATATTCAACTACGGTGACGGATGTGATGACGGTGAATGCAATGGGCAGTACAGCAGTGAAGGCTGGGGATATCCTCGCCATTCCATTGCCAGGTAATTTCAATCTCTCTCTGTAATTGAGAATGATTCAGTTTTTGTTCTATTCGTTCTCCCTGAAAATTACAATGCCCACCTGAAATACATATGGCTGATTTCATCTGGGCCAGTGTTCATCTGTTGGTCCTTGTTGCGGATGGGTGATCTTGTATAGACCTTAGGGGTCGTTTGGATGCCTGAAAGTTCTCTAGTAAGTGGTAATAAGTCATCTTTCAGGTGGTATTTAGGGGAGGAAATTCTCCTGTAAGTCACTTACAGGCAAAACTGCCTGGAAAGTTTATGGGGCTGGGGTGAGAAGTCGCTTAGGTGACTTACAGGTGAACGTTCTGATTTTTCAAAAAAGAGGGGAAGATGGGGAAACACACCTATTGAAGCAGCTCCAGCACATTAGTGTCGGATTTATGTCGGGTCTCCACATTCCTCCCCCCAGCTTGATGTATGTTTTGTATAGCCACGCTGACCATCAGTTTTGCCAGCTCATTTTAGGGCATGGGTCAAAAAATGAAGCAGATCCAAATCTCAGGTGGACTATACCACAGGAAACAGTGGTGATTGAATGCACACCATTAAAAACTTCCTGGGGCCCACCCTAATGTTTATCTCCCATCCAACGTATTGATACCCATCCAATTTTTATTGGTGGGCATTCAATCATCACTTTTTCATGTGGTGTGGCCCACCTGAGATTTGGATCTTCATTTTTAGGCCCATGCTCTAAAATGAGCTGGCAAAACTGGTGGACGATATACAAAACATACGTCACGGTCATGGCATCATTGAATCCTAAGGGCTTGTTTGGAAGTTCGTGTTTGATGGTGATGTGTTGCATTTTAGTCATCATTATAATAACAGTGTTTGCTTGACTAGACACTTAAAGATGTATTGTAATTTGGTGGGGTAAAGAAATTTGTAATCATTACAAATGTACAATACATTGCAGTAGAAATTTTCTATCCAAACATTAGATTTACCATATTTTGAGGTATTGATTTGACATCTTAGTATTGTAATGGTATCATCATTATGATATTACCATTCGTATCCAAAAACATGATTTCTTGGTCAAATTACCTCTTGGCTAAGAGTAAGGTATTGTAATCTGTAATCGTTACAATTACCCGGCACATGACAGTACAATACCTTTCACCAAACACGCCCTAAATGATGATATGAACCATTCATGATCTCTCTTTCTCCGTGCATTTGCATCGTGTAATGATTAGTGCAATTTTTTAAAGCTGCTTATGTTTTTGGGCGGCTAATTGAGTGGTTATTATTGCTTGATTAGTGTAAGTTGACTGGCCCATTCATTGTGGGGTACAAGAGATGGGCGCAAAAATTTCGACTATGGTTCCATTATGATCGATGGATTTTCACCAGTTGAATGTGGATCATTGCTCTTTTAAAAAGATTTTTTTTTTTTTTTTCTTTAACTATTAGTTTCTTGACTGCTAATTGGACTGTTGGGATTGTTTGATTGCTGTACTTCAACCGTGGCACTTTCACGATAGAGCTAGAAGGATGGTGGTCACCCAAAATAAAACAATGCTTGAATATAGCAAGTATTAAAAATTGGTTTCGGCTTACCGTATTGGTTACCCCTGTAATTGAAATATATCGGCCATGAGGGCGATACTTATGAGAATTTAGAAGCTATGTAGAAATTTCCCGTGGCATACAAGTAATTTGAATTTCCAAATTATGGGTCTTAGTTTGGATGTACCATGAACAAAAAATTATGCCTCTTTAGTTATCTACTATTGATGGGCATTTTTTGGATTGACAAGGTGAAAAAATATCCAATGGGCCCATTTCAACAAACAAGCGTCCACAAGGTAGAGGTCGGGATTGTTCAACCAATCTGATTTTGGGATGTGACTTGGCAACAATGGTTTTCACAATTGATTAGGTTACTGCTCTATATTTCATGTTTTTTGAATCCATGGGCCCACTTTTGTGGCCCACTTGATGATTGGTTTAGGCTATGAATTGGCTCAAATATTCATCTAGATGAGCTTAACAAAATGACATATTTTGTGCCAAGTTTTCTTATGTGATTATAATGTTTTGGAATAATTATTTCAAGCGCTACTTGGTGTGAATACACAGCTGCTTACTTGTAATTGACTTACAGTTTATCCAAACACAAAAAACAACTTACCTGTAAGTGACTCTCAACTCACATCCAAATAGGCGGCATGAAAGTAACTTTCACTTGAAAGTCACTCACCTATAATTGACGTACAATTTATCCAAACACAAAAAATAACTTCATCCAAACAGGCAACATGCAAGTAACTTTCACCTGAATGTCACTTTTAGGTGAAAAGTCACGTACGACTTGAAAACTTACAGGCATCCAAATGAATGGTCAGTTGATGATTGGATTGTTGATGAATGGTCAAATTAAAATGTAGCTAATGGTCAGTGTGCAGTGGGAGAAAGCTCATGGATTGGATTATTGGGGTTGCTGGATGGTGGACAATTTTTGTGCATCGTCTATCCCTGGTAGGTCCCACCTAATGGATGATCCGTGTATTGAAAGATGGTTCCTGCCCTTTTGGAATGCTGGCTCAAATGAAAATGTAGGTCATTTGGGGTAGTTAGAAATGGGTTTCTGCATATCAGCAGCTTGATGTGAGCATTGGCTAGAAAAAAAAAAGAATTTTAAGTTGAGTTGAGAGAGTATTTGTTCTTCGATGATGAATTGGGTGTTTGATAGTTTCATGATGTGGTATAAAATGTGGATAAATGGAAGTAAATTTTGGACCTTTTGCTTCATTGTGTTTGATTGTTATGATTTTCTTGCAATTGTTGGTCATTGAATGGGCTTCTTGTGTCTCTACTTTATGAGGGTTGTGATTTGGATTTCGTTGGGCTGTAGTTGGGTCGCCTTCTCGGCATCCATTTCTTGTAGTAGTTTTCACTTCTTCAATAAAAGTTTTGTCATCTTTCCAAAAAAAAAAAGAGTAAAGAAAAAGAAAAAGAAAAAAAAGTAATGTGATGGTATTTGTTAGGATGGTGATTGATTTTGGTCGACTTATGGTGGTTTTGAGAGCTTTCTACACAATCATCTCATTTGGGAGTGTTTCCCTTTTGTTATAGCCTGTGGCTCTGGGTTCACGAAATATGCCTCGGATTATGGCTTGATTGTTGCGAATGGGAGCTATGCCATTACGGGAAGTCACTGTGTGCAATGCAGTTGCGGACCAGGGAATCTCAAGTAACAAACTGACTTGGTTTTTTTTTTCAGTTCCTTCCCTGTTGATTTTGCCATTCTTCTTTGTTGTTATTACTTTTCTTCCTTGTCTTCTTCATGTATGATATTTTATCATGGATTCGTGGCAGTCTCTACTGCATGCCCTCTCCATTGGCGGTATCATGTTCAAGCATGCAATGTAGAAACAGTAACCTCATGCTCGGGAATGTGACTGCACAACCCACAAGTGCTGGTTGCAATGTAACTTCTTGTACTTACAATGGTTATGTCAATGGCACCATTTTCACTACGTGAGCCTCTCTCTCTCTCTCTCTCTCTCTCTCTCTTGTAAATGTGTTTTGCTTATTTGAAGTTTGAATCAGTTGCAGAGCTCTTAATTTTTGCTTTATAATTCTGCAGGTTGTCTACATCTCTTCAACCTCGATGCCCAGGTAAATATCAATTGCAATGTTTTGTTCACCTGCACTCTATTCTTTGTGATTATGATGTCGTTCTTATACTTACATTCCCACAAACGGATGCAGGGGAGCATCAATTTCCTCCTCTCATAACCCCGCCTACTGTCTTGACACGAGTTTCATGGGATGCTCCATCACCAGCACCATCTATATCAGATGGTGGTGTTACAACGACAACACCGAAGTCATCGGTACCAGGAACTGTGTCGTTTCCTGGTGTGTCACCTGCGAATGGCCCTTCTGGAAGCCTATCTGCTGCTCCTTCATCGGCGAACCCATTATCTGGATTTCTAAGCGCTTTATGTTTGTTTCTCTTAATCAGGCTACTGGTGTAGACAGCACTTTATTTTTGGTCAGTTATGTGGCTAAGATTGTAAGTTCTTTTCTGGGCTTCTGCCGATTGTTGTGTTTCTATCAAGGCTCATTTGTTTTGTCATATTTTAACTGTTTTCAGTGAACTCATTTCGGGATGTAGCTGATTAGGGGGATTTTGTTTTGTGCTCTTTAGCCTTTCATTCCATTCTGTGTTTTCACCTTGTACTGTTAGGCACTAGTCCTCTATATTAATGTCAAGAGTATCATTCAGAGTTTGGAAGAAAGCATTTCGGGCTACTTCCCAACTACTGGAAACCTGTGTAAATGTCTACATGTATTTTCTTTGTTGTCCGGCAAGACTTATTGCATACCTTTTCTGCTGTTTTGAAACACATGTTTCAGGACTCACAAGATGATTGTTTTCATCAGTTATCCTAAAGAGAACTCATCCAATTCAATTCGCCTTTGTTAGGTTTGTACTTCAAAATTTTTGAGATATATTGCTACAAGCTGTTTAGCAATGGTTGATATGTTCTTCAATCCTTTAGAATTGGAATGGCTAATGCGTGGGAATTATTTTGTTTCAGTATGCACTAATGTGCCATGTCTAGTCCAACATGAATTGCTGTTAAAATAACTAGCTTTCTGTTAATTGGTGTTCCTGTTTATCCATCTAGAATTGGCTGTTAATAAGTAGTTGGCTATTATTCATATTCCTATTTCTTACCTACCTTGTGTGGGGAAGATAAAATACTTTTTATCATTCTTCTATCGTAGGTAGTTTTGTCATTTTTACCATCATGGGGCCTCATATTGCTCCTTTGAGGATTTGATAAAGAATGATGGTTTGTCTTCTTCTGTAGATTGTTTTAATAGCCTATGATACTCTGATCCGTCACAAAGTAGTACCTGAGTTCGATAGTTGGGTAGTCAAATAACGACATGGGATCCTATTCCCCAGAGGCTTGAAACTCCGGATCTTCTTGGTTTTGACCTCTAGTCCTATGATTCATTGCACCATTTATCATCTATAAAATCTTTTCCAATCTATGATAGATCAATGTGGATTTTAATCTACAGTCAATTAGAAATTAGAATGAAGTGTATGGTTGTGCTACAATTCTTCTTGGTTTCAACTCTAGATCTTGTTGAGAACTCTGGTCTTGCAATTCATTCGATTATCCAGTTTCATTTGGTGGAGTGGGCGGAGGTTTGTAGACCCTTTGGGGAGGGAGGTGCAGGTATTAGGAGGTTGGAGGATGTAAATTCTGTTTTGCTTGACAAATGGGTGTGGAGGTTTAGGGTGGAGGGGAGTCTTTGGAAGTCCGTGATTGTTGGCAAGTATGGCACCAATGGTTGCGGTTGGTGGGTAAAGGAATCCTCCTCCTTGTGCAAGGTGTCCTATCTTTAGAAGGCTATCACTAGCTACACCCAGATCCATAGCTCAACTGGCAGACTGAGTGGAGATACCTCGTTTCAACACTTGAGGTCTTGGTATTGATCCCTAGCGGGGGTGGCTAACATGGAGTGTGTGTACTGACAAGCTAACCTTAAAAAAATAAAAATAAAATAAAAAATAAAAATAGAGAAGGCTATCACTAGCTTGGCGAACAAAGTTATGTAGGGGTGTTAGTTTCTCTTGGGGATGGGAGAGGATCCGGTTTTGGGAGGATGTTTTACTTGGAGAGGGCCCTCTTAAACTGGAGTTTCCTAGACTTGCCAGACTCTACGATTGCGGATATACCGGTTGCTTGATGCTTTTTTTACTTGGGTGTGGGACCTATTTGGACCCTGTCTTGTAGGAGGAATCTCATGGATGTGGAGATGGAAGTATTACTTTGGCTTCTTTCTCATCTTCAAGGTATCTGTTCTTTGCCGGATGTGAAGGATGTGATGGTGTGGACCACAAACATAAGTCAGGGAGATTCTCATTTCACTCTTTTAACGATTTTATTTCACACCCCTTGGTCAACGTGTTGTCGACGTACCAGATCCATTTGGCATTGTGGCGCCCCTCTCAAGTTCGCAGCTTTTGCTTGGTTAGTGGGAAGAAAGAGGGTGCTTGCAATGGCTCTCCCCCAACGTCTGCTCTATGTGCATGTCTGGTGCAGAGTTGGTAGACCACCTTTTCATTCATTGCCCTTGCACCAAATTAGTGTGGGAAGTTTTTTTTTTTTTTTTTTTTTTCAGAACCTTTAAAGTATCTTGGGTGATGCCGGGGTCCATTGATGGCCTTTCCTTCTTGTGGCATGGTGGCAGAACTGGGAAAGGAGGGGAAGGGTTAAGTGGTGGTTGGCTTCCTATTTGGAAGTTTTCAAAAAGGCGAAGCTTCTCATTGAGGAGTGGGCTTCTTGAATATCCTCTGGTTTGATTCTTGTCTCCTGCTTTGTTTTGAGCATTGTATAGCTTATGCCCTTTGGGCCTTTCAATAAAATTTAAAATTTTGTTACTCAAAAGAGGAAAAAAAATCTTTCACTTTAGAATCCTTCACGATCTTACGATACTCGGATCTTTCTGAAACTCAAAGATTACCTGACTTTACTTGGTTACTGAGATGAGGATAAAGTATGTCCCTTGCTGGATACTCAAGCCAGATCCATGTGGATTTTAATTTCTTGACGTACAGTCATTTAGAATCTTAGAATGAACTGTTCCACTTGTGCTACTAACTGAACTTGTGACTGGTGTTCGGGAACACTTACAAGTTGTGATGAATCCTTTCTCTATCCGCAATCTTGACTTGTGTATTTAGGGTTTAGAAGACATTCACTACCCGTATCCATGCTATACAGATCCTTTCTCTATCGTGTCGTGCATGGATCCTTAGGATTGTGGTTGTGTTTTGGTGTACTAAGACTCTGAGAGTCCTTGATTAGGGCCCATCAGATAGCTCTTGGGAAATATATAATTTCCTCCAAACGCTTGCTCTTAACATGTTGGACCAAGCTTGGTTGAGTCTATCACCATAGATCACTAATTTGGTTTATTAATTTCTAAGTTTCTTGGATCCATCGAAGTCCAGAAATAGCCTACTTGTAATTTATCAGTCTAATTCTATAGCATTGATGTGATTCTAGGGACCTGCGCCATACCACCTTCAACTAAGAGCCGAAAATATCAACAGAAACAATCATTTATTGTTGCTATGGGGCAATTCCCATGCTTGATGGCTGATTGCTTGCCTTCAAGTGCAGAGGTTCGTAAGTAATATCCTGTGAATACAGGGTCGATCCCATAGGGAGATGAATTGCGAGAAGGAAAAAATCAAATGCAAAACAAACTAAGTAATAAAAACTAAACTGATTATTTGATTTTGGGATTTTTGAATGTATGTAATTCAAATGAATTAAAATAACACCCAAGCTTCAAAGTTCCACACATAGGTTAATGTTCTAAAATCATGATGACTTGGATAACAATTTAAATATGTTAATAAATGATATAAAAGATTAGAAAATAATGGATTTGCACCATTGACATATATTCACAAGCGTCAATGATTTTAAGTATTCATATCTATAGGATAATGAATATAAAAAAAATATAACAGGTTGAGAATCTCTCCTATTTAGGAAATCTGATCGATCTAGGGTAAGCCTATCCATCAATGTGGATCTCATATGATGGAAACATATGAATCTCATAAGAGGATAAAAAACAAAACCTAAATAATAGATAATATGCATATACCATTTTTCTCATCATTAAAAACAATCAATTATCAAAACTTAAAGAAATATTAAACCCATGTGCTTCTCTTTTAGCTGTTGGGATTTTTGGCCTGCGGAATCACACAGATCTAGATCTAGGATAGCAATCCAATGACACCAAGCACACACAAGAAAAGAGAACACATACATTTAACGTGGAAAACCCTTGCGGGAAAAAACCACGGTACAAAGTGACAGATCACCATTATGAAAGCATCAATTACAAAGAGAAAAGACTTACCCGATTCGAACAACCTTGAATCTCACCCTTGCTACACCCTTTGATAACCCTAGAACTCTTTAGAATACCTTTAGAAAGTCTTGGAATGATCTTAGAATAGCCCTAGGGACCCCAATTTATAGTTTTGGTAACTTCCCTTTCGTATCCCAGTTGCGAAAGGACTTGCGTCACAAAATCCGCGAAACTCCTTTCGCATCCCAGTTGCGAAAGGACTTGCGACACGAAATCCACGAAACTCCTTTCCGCATCCCAGTTGCGAAAGGACTCAGATTTAAGACATCTCGCAACAATCTCCACCATGTCTTCAATCTTCAATCGTGTAGCTTCTTGACCTCTTTTCTTATTTCTGCATCACATCATAGCTCAAGATCACATTGGCCAACCAGTGCCAATCACGGATCTGATAGATACCTGCTATACCGTCGGCATGAATATCTCTGAGAAGCCGATCTCTTCTCTCTGAGAATAACCCCTCGCTACCAACCTTGCCCTGTATCTATACTGTATCCTCCTGGAGGTCCACCTGCATCCAACCGCTCACCGGCCCACTGGAAGCTCCACCCGCTCCCATATGTCGCTCTGGTACAACTAATCCATCACATCGTCCATAGTTACCTCCCACTTCTCAGCACCAGGCTCACCTAGAGCCATCAGAATAGAAGATGAATCCTCTGTGATATTAGAGTCGTCCATGTACCACGCCGATATCCTGCGATCATGCCGTATGATTCTTCACACAGGTGGCTGCTCCACCTGCTTTGTATCCCTGTCCGCACGTCTCAGCCTTCCTGCCCTACCCGCTCATGTGGCCATGCCCATCATGCTACACACGTGCAGAGGTGGAATCCGCTACATCCACTGTAGCTCCACCTTTTGAAGTACTCCCGATCAACCTGTAAACATAATCGAGTCGTTGCGCTTTCATGATTACCCGTGCCCCCTTAGATACTTTAAGAGCACCATCAATACATGTGTACTTGCATCCTTTTGCCTCAAGTACACCAAGAGAAATCAGATTCTGCTTCAAATCAGGAACGTGCCTCACATCTGTCAAGGTACGCTCCACCCCATCAAACATCTTGATGTGTACCGTACCAACAACCATAACATTACAGGCAAAGCCATTGCCCATAAACACCTGTCCACCATCGCACTCCCTGTAGCTGGTGAACCAACTCCGATGAGGAGTCATGTGAAAAGATGCCCCTGTGTCTAGCATCCACTCGTCCTTACGATTATCGTATGACCGTCTGAGCGAAGACACAGACAAAACATCACCATCACATCCACTCGATTCATCTGACGTAGCAGGGTTAGCCTCCCTGCATGAAGCCTCAGAATCTTCCCTCTTAGATTTAAGATTTTCACAATCCCTCTTCACATGTCCTTCCTTTCCACAATTCCAACACTTTACTCTTCCTTTGCCCTTGCCCTTGGATTTGGATTTAGAACCTGAAGAACCTGTACCTTGTTTAGAATTTCTACTCACTGTAAACAGTGCATCAGAAGATGTCCCCATGTTGCTGTCTAGCTGTCTCATAGCCTTCCCTTGAAGGGCTGAGATAACAGTGTCGACACTCAGGGTTTTATTCATGCTGCACATAGTGTCCTTGAATGACTCATAGGACGCCGGGAGAGAATTCAGCAACATACATGCTTGTTCTTCATCTTTCATCACTTCCTCCATATCCAGCAATCTGCAAACCAATTTATTAAAGTTGCTGATGTGAGCCTCCAGATCTCCACCCTCTGCTATCTTGAAGTTATACCACTGCCGCTTCAAGTGTATGCGATTTTCAAAGGATTTCTTCGCATAGACATCCTCTAACTTCGCCCATAACTTAGCCGCAGTTTTCTCCCTCATGACGTTGTAGAGAACCTCATCCGTGAGACATAAACGGATCGATGATAAAGCCTTCTTATCAAGAGTATTTCAATCACCATCAGTCATAGTGGACTTCCGCTCCTCAAGAGCACCATCTTCGCCTTGTTTGATTAAGGAACTCATCATCTTGATCTTCCATAATTCAAAATTATTTTTCCCTGAGTACTTCTCAATCTCATACCTGGCGCTCGCCATTATTACTAATCCCTCATATTCAGATCTGTGCCCCAACCGAACTCAAGCTCTGATACCACTTGTTTGGATTTTTGGCCTGCGGAATCACACAGATTTAGATCTAGGATAGCAATCCAATGGCACCAAGCACACACACAAGAAAAGAGAATACAGATTTAACGTGGAAAACCCTTGCGGGAAAAAAACCACGGCACAAAGCGACAGATCACCACTATGAAAGCATTAATTACAAAGTGAAATGACTTACCCGATTCGAACAACCTTGAATCTCACCCTTGCTACACCCTTTGATAACCCTAGAACCCTTTAGAATACCTTTAGGAAGTCTTGGAATGATCTTAGAATAGCCCTAGGGACCCCAATTTATATTTTTGGCACTTCCCTTTCGTATCCCAGTTGCGAAAGGACTTGCGTCACAAAATCCGCGAAACTCCTTTTGCATTCCAGTTGCGAAAGGACTTGCGACACGAAATCCGCGAAACTCCTTTTGCATTCCAGTTGCGAAAGGACTTGCGACACGAAATCCGCGAAACTCCTTTCTGCATCCCAATTGCGAAAGGGCTCAGATTTAAGACATCTCGCAACACTAGCTTGGGGTAGAGGGAACTTAGAAAAACATAACTAGAATAGAAAAAGAAAGGAATAAGAAAGAAATAAATGCAAATAGAAAAGATCTAAAAGGAAAAAAAAACAACTTATAGAACTTTAATAAAATTGAAAACTCTTTAAAAATCCTAAATATTGCTTTTGAATGCTTTTAATAATGTTTAGGAATACCCTAGGAAGCCCTATTTATAAGTAGGGAATTCTAATTTTCTTACAAAGTTGAAAAACCCTATAAACCGCCTCAAATATATATATTTTTTCAAAATAGACTTCTCGCTGCTATTTTGTTTAAAACAGACTTACTGTTGCACAGTTTTCCAAAATAAACTTCACAGCTTCAGAATACAGTTTTTCAGGACGATTTCAGGATTCTTCACTTCAAATTTTCGATTATCTTCATTCCTCACTTGATTTTCTTGGATCTTTGGCATGTGAATTCTTCAATCTTGGTCTCGTAAGATCCATCCCTTACCTTGGTGATTCTTGAGCATCAAATATATGTTTTTTAGCACCATTTTTCAATCCAAGCACTTAAATTTACCTTACAACACATTCATGAGTAAAATAGAATATTAAGATAATTTATGTTCATAAAACTAAGATATAAATGGAGAAAATTATGCAATATTTAAGTCTCAACAATGGCATACATGATCATGATATTTGGGTTGGTGTTGTCTACATTTCATCATTCATCTTATTTTTAACAAACTGTCCTAAATTTATTCGATTCTTGCAGAGTTAGTAGAGTAACTAGATTTTTAATTTCTTAAATTTTTTTGTCACGAGAGTTTTTTCAAACCAGAAAAGTTCTTTATCCTCTATCTTCAAGTATTTCCGACTTCCACTTTTCTTGATACCTTGTAAGTTAAAAATCACTGGCCATGGGATAGGCGGTCCAAGAGAGTTTAGGAAACAGGCCCATCGCATGATTGCCTTTTAAATGGAATTTACTAAGTAATCTAGAAAACCCTTGTCTTAGCTCCGCTCCTCAAGTTCATGGGCCGAACCAAAGCTCGCCTTCTCAACTCATCATCTCCTATCAGTTTTTTTTTTTTTTTGGGAATCTTATTCTCTTCCCATTGTGCTGCTATGTTGGTCCAAATTTCTTTCAGGTTTTACATCACTGAAAATGGGCTTTGATGCCTTTTCTCTGTAATGGGTTGTGTTCAATTTCGGAGAAGATTAAATACCCATGGTTCAGCAACCACATCATTGGGTATCTGGACCCCTCCCCATGGTTGAATCATGTCCAAAAGATATCCTTGATAACCCCTGTCAAGGTGTACTGCTTGAGGCCGGTATATGAACCGGCATTCTGTGGTCGAGCCTATGGGAACTTCCCATGAGGTTGAGCTATGTGGGCCCCACCATGATGCATGTTGAACATCAACACCGTGCATTTAATGGGTCCCCTTTAAATTATGGGGTAGATGTTCGACACACATCATGGTGGGGCCCACACAGCTCGACCTCATGGGAAGTTCCCATGGGCTCGACTGCATAGAACCTTTTCCATATATATATATATATATATATATATATGGAAAATGCAAACGGGAGTACAGGGGCCCACATTCGAGAGTGGGCCAACCCATGTACTCATCATCCAAAGGTACAACAGAAGTATTATACACCACTGTGGGCCCACTTTGTGCGGTATTTATGGATTTGGGCTTTCAGTTTGTACAAGTGGGATCCAAGGCTCTAGAATAATTTGGCCTTTTATTGAAAGCTTTGGGATTTTTATTTATTTCCTTATGTGTGATTTTTTGTGCACGGTCCATAAAACACTGGGTCCCATATTACCAACGGTTTGGATCACTCAACAATTCAAAATCATCCCACTTGTATGAACTCTTGGTCCGAGTGATATATGGTAATTCATTAAAAAAAAAAAAAAAAACTCCTTCCGACAATGAACGCCAAGAAGAAAAATGATGATGGCGTCAGCTCGTCACATGTGCAAACAAGCAAGAAGTGAATGTAAGATCATTTTGGCTTCCACGGCAATTAGCGTTTCCATGCTTCTAGTATCATTGGGTTTGCCACACTTGCGTGAGTTTGGAACCATTGGTTAACTTCTGTTACCCTGATGAGTGGACAGGATCTTGCACACGTAGGACTAGTTTCCACATGTAAGGCCACTACACTCCCAAAGTCTCTCCAACTCTATGGGATAGGCCCCACCGGGGAGTTTCTGACATTTCCCCCTAACCATTCACTTGACGGTTAATGGTTGAGTGGTTAGATCATTCAATCATTGTATTTCTTTGAGCAATGCATGGATGGAGCCTATGGTTAGGATGGTCTGAATTTATAATTGGAATACACTGGAATCCAAAAGTAAGAATGCAATGAAATTGGAATTTTGAATTTGATTATTAAAATCAACTTTAATATTCCAAATTAGTATACATATGTGATAATAAGTTCATTTAAATATTTACTTCTTTTTTTTTTTTTTTTTAAAAGAGAGAAAATTCTTAGCCTCATGTGAGTCACAAGCATAAGATCACAAACGAGCGATTTGCTGCCGGTGTTTAAACGTTGATGTACATGGCCAATTCAGGTTATTCTATTGATGTAATTTTAGAGTAAGTATTTGAATCAAATTATCATTAGTTGATAATTTGATTATTTTAGTCTAGACAAAGCTTTGTTAGACGGTGGACCGTACTGCTTTAAAAAAGAGCAAGAAAAAGACATTACACCAAATCAAAGTAATTGAGAGAGATTTCAAAACACAAAAATTGTGTATTAATGTTCTAGCAACACCTATTAAATACCTCAAAATTCATGCTGCAAAATGACTTTTAGATTCTAAATGCACTCAATTACTCTCAAATCCATGCCGCCAAACAATCCCCATACATTAGAGTAAATGCTATCAACTGAATAGTTGGGGCTTGTTTTGGAGCTCATCTTTCAAATACCTCTATTCCAAGTACTTCAGCCGTGTTTGGTAGATTGTATTTGAATAATGGAATTTTGTTGATGCAGTCATTAGAATGATAGGGTTATAAGGGATTAATAGCCCAGCAACACCTATGCTACGACTCAAGTAAAAATGGGAAGATGATTGGTAATCTCAGAAAAGGGAATGACTGCAAAACTCTGAAAAATTAAGTATTTGAAATCCATGTGGCTTTCAAATAATTCTCAATCACTCCTAAAATTGTGAGGGTTAGAAATTCCAAAGGTAAAAAAATAAATCAAATGGTTAATGTTATCTTCTCGGTGAAAATTTTCGTTTATGATCCAGCTATAGTAGAGCCAGTGATTTGGACGGTCTGGATTGCCTTACAGCTTTGCACGATTTTAAAATTCACCATCCATTTTTAACTATTGCACTCTATCCTACACCACCATTCGCACGACGAGGAATCACATGTTACTGCTTGTCATCACATGTACATTCCATACGTGTGGGACCATGGTTTAGTGATCCAAACGGTTAATCAAACGAGATGCACGGTCGATGTGGGCTGCCTCAAAAACCAAATAAGGAGAAGGGTTGTGATATTCCACTTTGGGAGATTATTTTGGATGTCTACCATTCGATGGTGAGGCCCATCACGTAAACGGTTTGGATCATTAAAACACGCCCTCCAAGTGTACAGAATCCTCGATTGAATGCTCTGAAACTGCTCAAATCCATGACATCCATGAAATTCAGGAATTCAAAGATGTTGCTCAACGGCAAACTTACAGTTTCTAATATCATCATTCATCTCACGGCTGCTCGCAGTTAAGTGATCCAAACCTCCTGGACCGTATGAGTGACCTCTTAAATTAGATGGAGAAAAAGGTTAAAAGTATGATTTTCTAATTTGGGTATTTCTTAATTATCCCCAATCTATAATGAAATCCACAAGATCAACAGTCTAGATCACTGAATTAGAGGACTCTCTGACTCACGCGAACACTGCCACGTTTCAATTATCAATCTCAAAAGAAAAAAAAAAAAGAAAAAAAGAAAAAAAAAAACAGATGAGAGAGCTAATTTTTCAAAACTTCAATTAGCCGTTAATGAGTATCACCTGTTTGTTTTGATTACACTACAAAAAAGTCAGCGAGACAAGCATCTCTCTAACTAAAAACCATCAGAAGTATTTCAACACGAGTGGAAGGAGAAGGAATTGGAATGGTGATGATGGTGGGCCTCACGTTCGATCAGCCACCGCAGGTGAAGGAAGTCGTCGACCGTACACGGCAGCCTGAGTGGCCCACTCGTGTGGAATCCATACACTTCTTGTGCCTTTTCCAGCAGTCTCTTGAACAATGGATGGTAGAGATAAGATATGGGGATCATGAATCTCCGAAAACCTCCCCCTTCTTCGTTTTCCAATCCTACTCTCACTGCCAACCATCCCTTCTTCATCTTCATCTTCTTCTCTTCTTGCATTTTTTTCTCCTCTTTCCGCTTTTGTACGGCTCTGATTAGATTCTGTTGTGGCCGTTGGTTTGTGAGCCAGGAGAGGGGAAGAACAGTTTTATAGATGCGGATGTCGAGTGGCAATTCCGTAATTTCTTACATGTCTTGCGTAAGTGTGTCAGTTCGTACTTGCTACGGAATCCCACTTTATTTAAAAAAAAAAAAAAAAATCTCGTTTTTTTATTTTGTATGTGGTGATTGATGGACGACTGATCTGTAAGGTGTTGTGGGGCCCATTCCTACCATCGGAAATCTTCTTTTCCAAAAGTAAAATTTCTTTCTTGTCGATCTGCTCGGTATTTTACACTTTCATCGTTTTAGCTGTGCTGAGCCCACGCGCCTGTGCAATAGAGCTCATGTACACGCCATGCATGTGCCAGAATGACACCAGCGGTACGAGATCCAGTCCATCCATCAGAACGGTACTAATATCTTGATGATCTAACCCGATAATCAGATTGATCTACTGGTCAAGTGGGCCATGGTTTTTGAAAGCAATGTACGGCTATGAAAAACGGCTGAAAATTTCCAACCCATCCACCTCTTTCAATATCCGGGACCACATGCTGAAAACATGTAGAAGGTGGGACCAACCTGATGGATGGATTAGATTTCGCACCTATATGTTACGTTGGCACGTGTGTAGCGTGTACACGAGCTCTATAGCGAGAAGTCGTGTGCACTCGGCAAAGCTCTCCTCTTTTTATCCCTTCCTTCACTCTCCGTTCTTTTATTTTTATAAAGGAGAGTCAATTGATACTCCGGCTGCATACGACACTTGATACTCTATCATTTCTATACGGTACACGTAGCATACATCAACCCAGATTAAACCATATAAATTGGGGAATCCACTTAGTTCAAGTTACTGAAAATCATGATTGCACGATCTTAATAAACTTGTTTGTTGAATTACGACCATTGGATATTTTTCATTCTGAACCGTCCAGTAAATGGCCACTAATCTGATAGTTAGATAGTGAAATAATTGTAATTTTTGGTCCGTGATCCATCCAAACTGGTATACATGATTTCGACGGCTAAATTTGAATTAAACACCCCCACGGATGCAATTTCTAAGTAATTTATAAGTGCCTGCCCATCATCCGTTACACAGCCAGAGTATCCAAGTTTTTTGCCCTTTCATAAAGCTGAGTGCATGTGATAAGCTGGCCCAGATGACTTGTACACGTGTGGTGTCTGTACGGTGGTTGTACCTGGACCATATTATGCCGACAGTCCCAACTGTCAACGATTCGTAACCGTTCAAATTCTACAAGAGGCCTTCAGTTGGACGGTTGGGATTGCTAGCACGGCGGGGGATGTGGCCCATTTTCTGTGGGGCCTGTATACGAACTGTCTAGTTGGGCTGGTGTATTTTTCAATTTTCGAGGCGGAACTCGGGAGAGGAGGGATTGAAGAAGTCCTCATGAATAAGTACGGATGGCAACGGGTCCTCTTCGGACGCGGATTTCCTGCGGAAGCCTTTCGCAGGAAGTTCCTGCGCAAGGATTCTAGGTGGGGCCTACTGTGATTTTTGTGAGAAATCAAATCCGTTCATCCGTTTTTCAAACTCATTTTAAGACATTCTACCAAAAATGAGAAGGATCCAAAACTCAAGTGGGCCATAGGAGATGAAACAGTGGGGAAAGGAATGCCCACCGTTGAAACCTTCCTAAGCTCCACCTTGCTGTTTATATGCCATCTAAACCCTTTATAAGGTCATTTTCACTCAGATAAAGTGAAAACACCAGAAACATGGACTGTTACAAAACTTTTATGGACATATAAATGTTTCGTCGGTGGTCACTAAATATTCACTTTTTCCTCTTGTGTGGCCCAATTGAGTTGTGGATCCTCCTCAATTTTGGTCTCACGTTATAAAATTAGCTTAAAAAACGGATAGAGGGGTTGGATTTCTCACAAACATCTAAGTGGCCTCACACAGAAACTTTGCGCAGGAACTTCCTGCGAAAGTCCGTCCTGTTCTGTTCGGAAACGGATTGGCTACTCCCCCTGACACCAGCCAATGCCTGATGGTCGTTGCTCTGTGGGCCCTACCATGATGTATGTGTTTCATCCATGCCGTCCATCTATTTTTACAGATCATTTTAAGATATGAGACCAAAAATGAGATAAATTCCAATCTCAATTGGACCACATTACAGGAAACAGTGTTTACTGAGCGTTGACCATTAAAAACATTTTGGGGGTCATAAAAGTTTTGGATCAAGCTGATTTGTGATTTTTTCCTTCATCTGGGCATGTATGACCTAATCAACAGATTAGATTTCAAATAAACAGTACAATGGGCCTTAGGAGGATGTTAATGGTGGATATCCAATCACTATTGTTTTCATGTGGTGTGGTCCACCTGGGGTTTAAATCTCTCTCATTTTTGGTATCAATCTCTAAAATTATCTTTTAAAATGGATGAACAGAATGGATGAAACACATACATCATGGTGGGGCCCACAGAGCACCGACCACCAGCCCCGGGGGTGGTGTCAGGGGGAGTAGCCAATCCGTTTCCGTTCTGGTACCCCGAGGTCTTTGGATTTAGACTCGAGTTGAGATTAGAGCATTTACATGGTTTGGCCCGTTGGATGAATGGATTAGATGTACTCACACGTGTCTCTTTAACCCGCACACTATGTGTAAATGGATTCCTTACATATGGGTGGTTTAGAAAACCTTATTTTTCAAATTTGGAATAAAATTAATATTATATTACAGACGTGTAACTTTATTATTAAAATCGACTGGACTGGAATATACCTGACACGACCCGGCTTTACACGTCCATGCGATAGACCCGAGAACCCGACGAGAGCAGATTTTTTACCGGGTCCGAAAGGCAAAATCCTAACCTGACCTATTTCTTAACGGGTGGTTCAAAAAATGGGATCCAGAACCGTTACGCAGGGCTCGGGGTCCTATTAACGGCCGTAGCATCACGGAGGTAGTCGTCCTGGACAAACAGGGCCCATGTTTTCTGATCCGGATCGTTGATCTAATGGGCCTTATCGTGGATATGGGATTCCCAAAAGTTCTTCTGGACTGGATGTTCCTGAACACACAATCTTGGTCCTTTTCTTACTGAACGATTTCTAAACCGTCTATTCTTATGTCACCGATCAAATGGATCTTCGAATGGGGAAAATTTTCGGGGCATCCTCCATCCACAGTGGGGCCCATCAGATCAACGCTCTGGATCACTCTAAACGGGCCTCGATTGTACGGGACGGACCTAATAGGACTCTCCATGGCTCTTCATGCATCGTCGGGACGAGAGACGCACTGGCGCAAGTGGCTCGAAATATTCGAATGGGGTGGGAGTCTACGTTGGGTGGCGGGTTGTGGTGTGTCTTGATTAGAGATTCCCAAAAGCAGTTAAAGGCGGAGGACGAATCTCACGGCCCTCGACCGATGACACGAAAACATACTCGGGTTTTGATTTTTGTGCTATTGGGCCCATAGTTTAGCAATCAAGACCGTTCGTCTAGTTGGCGCCATGATAGATGGGTAATGGTTTTGAAGATCCTAGACACCCATTTAGAAATTTGTCAGATGCATTTCTCTTGGTAATATTTATTTACAAGGGCACAAATTGAAAAGAAAAGATCATTTTATTAAGGGATTTTTAGGTGATGGTCCATCCGTAATGGCAAACAACAGATCAGTGGTCTTGATCACTGATCCATGAGTCCAACTTGTAATAAAAGAAACCCGAGTATAAAGTGAACATATCCTCTGACCAAGGATAGTATGATTACTCAGTGCGAAGGGAGGCCAGTTGTCCTATCCCTTGTACTGCTAACCGGCAATTGGTCGGTAGTGCGCTCACCTTCCACTACACAGTGCATTCTCCATCACCTTTCATCCTGGGAGTTATATGAAACTCTGGCATTGTATGATCTTGATACGCAGGCGCTTAGAAATGGTGCGGGGGACATGCATAATCTCAAATTAAACCGAATAAAATGTGGAAAAAATCATTTCTAAGTTACAAGACAAAAACCCAAAATGGTTGAAGAATCCTAGCCTCTGATTCGTTCGTGGATACTTGTTTTTTGAAATAACCATAGGATATGTTTTCATTTTAGCTGTCCAATAAATTCCCAAAAATCTAATATTTAAACAATGTGATAGATGTACTTTTTTAGTTTATGATACATTTAAACTAGTAAATATAATATAGATGGTTTACTTTGAAATAAATATATGCAGCATACGAAGTTTCTCGGTAATTTCCAGGTGCCTGCGTATCCTCGTCACTCTGCCTGAGTAACAAATTATTTATCCTTTTTTTGCGACGAAAATGAAATTCGCCAAAATCTCGTCCCTTTTTTAATTTATTGTCCAGAACCAACCTCTGAATCCAACATCAGACACCGAATTATCTATACGTGCAGCTTTTTTTTTTTTTTTTTACTTTCGATAATAGGTAGGTGATCCTGTGTCCCCGTGTAATTGATGTTAGGCGTGAAAGCATTACTCAACTGTGACCTAGACGCGTATCATGTAGCGGCAAAGATTGAAAATTTAGGCATACATAGAAAACACAATATAATTCATGTGAAAAAACTATTGTAGGAAGAAGCCACAACAAAAGCAACAAACAATTTACTATAGAAATGAAATTACAAGAGATGGATAATTTACAATCAAACTTTAGAATAGAAAACCCTAAATTCCCTTTTTCCATACCCTAGCTGTCTCTGGAACAATAGTGTGTTAGACCTAATCCCGTAATAACCTAGTTTATATAACACAACTCTGGAATTAAAAATAAAATCGTGCACTTGCGCAAAAGTTGCGCGCACCATTGATCGAATCTTCGATCGATTGACTCCAATCGACGATCTTTGATTGATCAACACAGCAAGTTCGATTTGATCGAACTTGCTCAAAAGTGCCTAGAGAGCTAACTTGATTTTTTAGAATTATCTTGATTGATCAAAACTCTATGTTCGATCAATCGAACATGTCCAAAACTATCCAGACACAAAATTGAAAATTTTGAAAATTTCTCAATCCAATCGAAGCTGCCATCAATCGATCGTAATCCCTTATTTCAGTATAGATTGAAGGCACCAATTTCAACAACTTCCACCGTGGCTTTAATCTCCATGCTCCACTGTTTTAAGCTGCCTCCTACATCTCTAATTGTCTCCATCATAACTTCATCATCGCTTTTTGTGCATACTCCGTCATCATTCATCCTTCGTCAAGCTCAGAGAATTCATGTAAAACCTGAACTTCTCTGCGGGAACAACTTTTGTAAGCATATCCGTCAGATTTTCACTGGTGTTAATCTTCTCCTGAGTAACATCGCCTTCCTCTAGCATCTGCGTATACCAAGTTCATTACCAAATTAATCGTGCTTTCGTTATCATAGTGTACAAGCGCAACTTTCTACTGAAGCCCCAACTCATTCCTTATATCTTTCAACCAAACTACTTCCATGAATGCTTCCGTTGCTGTCATATACTTAGCTTTGATTGTGGAAAGAGTAACTACAAATTGAAGCTTCGACATCCGGTTATGAGTAATCAGAAGTCGACTTTCTGTTGTCCACGTTACCTACATAATCAACGTCCACATAGTCTACAAGTCTCTCCTCAGATTTTTTGAATGTCAAGACTTAGTCCGTCATATCTCATATGTAACGAAGTAGTCATTTCATCGCCTCCCAATGTTGCTTACTGGGGTTTAGTATGTATCTACTCATAACACTCACTGCATATAAAATATCTGGTCTCGTACAGATCATGACATACATCAAACTACCGACTGCGCTCAAGTAGTGCATACGAGACGTATACTGCTTTTTTTTTCCATTTGTAGTAGACATTTATAGCAAAGAAGAAATAATATAGCAAGAACAAAATACACATAGATTTATGTGCTTCGGCCGCCAGTGTAACGATCCTACGTGCACGGAAGAAGAGGATAGGAGATATTCTTATTCATGGTGACAATGGAGATTACAACCATAATTTATAATGACAATGAAGCAACCTTTTTTAGCAAAACTATAATTACAGAGAATCAAATCAATCCATAAATAGAAAAAATCCACCAGAAATCTCTCTTCTCCACCAACACTCCCCCTCAAGTTGGTGTGAAAATATTGATAGAGCCCAACTTGGACAATATCTCTTGAAACTTGGCAGCAGGTAGTCCCTTAGTGAAAATATCTGCTAACTGTTGGTCGCCACGAACAAAAAGAGGACGAATAACATTGGCTTGTACATTTTCTCGAACGAAGTGACAATCCACCTCAATATGTTTAGTCCGCTCATGAAAAATTGGATTTGAAGCAATGTGCATTGCAGCCTGATTGTCACAGAACATTTCTGTTGGTTGGGATGAACCAAAACCCAAATCCTGCAATAAGGCCCGGAGCCAAATAACTTCACTGGTAGTTGAAGTCATTGCTCGATATTCTGATTCTGCACTTGATCGCGAAACAACATTCTGTTTCTTACTCTTCCATGTTACCAGATTACCTCCAACAAATGTACAATACCCTATTGTAGATCTTCGATCAACTGGACACTCAGCCCAATCAGCATCAGTATAAGCAGTAATGGAACTGTGTTCATTTTTACGCATCCATATACCTCTTCCTGGAGAACCCTTCAAATACTGCAAGATTCTGTTAACAGCGTTCATGTGATTAACTCTTGGTGCATGCATAAATCTACTGACCAAACTAACTGCATATGAGATATCTGGCCGAGTAATAGTTAAATAAATTAGTATTCCAACTAATCTTTGAAATTGACCAATATCAGAAAATAATTCACCATCATCACCAAGCTTACCGCCACTGTCAGTAGGAGTGTCTGACGGTCTTACTCCCAATTTTTCAGTTTCTTGTAACAGGTCCAACACATATTTTCGTTGATTAAGAAATATGCCCTTTTTTGAGTAGGCAATTTCTAATTCAAGAAAATACTTTAAAACTCCCAAGTCTTTGATAGCAAATTGCTTGTGTAAGAGAGTCTTGAGCTTTGATATTTCATCTTGATTATCACCTGTAATCACTATATCATCAACATACACCAGAATAATAATGGTACCTAAAATACCCTTTTTAACAAATAGAGAAGGATCTGCAGCACTCCTTTGTAGGCCATTAATCATGAGGACAGAACTGAGCTTAGCATACCAAGCTCGTGGTGACTGTTTAAGCCCATATATAACATTTTTTAGTTTGCACACTAAACTAAGTTTAGATTCTTGTGGATGACCAGGTGGTACACTCATTTAAATTTCTTCTTCTATGTCACCATGCAGGTACGCATTTTTTACATCCATTTGGAATAATTTCCAATCTTGATTAACTGCCAAGGATATAAGAACTCGAAATGTGTTCATCTTCGCAACGGGTGCAAATGTCTCTTTATAATATTCTCCATAAGTTTGAGTAAATCCTTTAGCAACCAGTCTCGCCTTATGTCGTTCCACGGTTCCATCGCTCTTATATTTTATTTTATATATCCAACGACACCCAACCGTTTTCTTTCCTGGAGGCAATTTAACAATGTCCCATGTTTTATTCTCATCAAGTGCATGTAATTCTTCTTTCATAGCATTTTTCCAAACTGGATTGGAATTAGCTTCTCGAAAAGTCTTTGGTTCTTGATCACTAGATACTGCACTCAAGAAAGCAGAATGAGACTGAGTAACATTATCATATGTCAAATAAGCCTGCATAGGATAAGAAACAGCATGGTAAGTAAAAAAATCTTTCATTCTTTCTGGAGGATGAGTCTCTCTACTGGATCTCCATTGAGTTGGAGGTGCTGCTATTTGAGATACCGTTGTTTCAACTGTAGGAGTTGCTTTATTTTCTTGACGTATAGCTCGGGCAGTGACATCATCAGTTACTGTTGGAAGCGGTACCAGATCATACAAGTACTCCCCCTGGGACCGATTCCTGTAATCACTTTGTGGTTGGAAATAAGATTCAAATTCAACAAAGCGTACATCACGAGAAATAAAAATCTTTGTAGATGCCAAGTCGTAACATATGTACCCTTTCTTTGTGGAAGAATACCCAAAAAATACACACCGATTTGATCGAGCATCCAACTTATCACAATGGATAGCTTGTTGGTGCACATAACAGACACAACCAAATACCCGTAAATGGGATATGTCAGGTTTCCGATTCTTCAAGACTTCCAATGGTGACTGAAAATTGATTACTCGACTAGAAAGTCGATTAATCAAATATGTTGCAGTCAAAATTCCATGAGACCAATATCTTTTTGGAACATTCATTTGAAACATGAGAGCTCTTGCGGTCTCTAAAATGTGCCGGTTTTTTCTCTCTGCCACCCCATTTTGTTGTGGTGTTCCCACACAAGTAGTTTGGTGAATAATACCTTGGCTGCGAATATATTTAGAGAAAGGTCCTTTGGTATATTCTGTACCATTGTCAGACCTAAAAACCTTAACTTTGGCATTGAATTGAGTAATCACCATATTATGAAAATCTTTGAAAACAGATAACACCCTAGTTTTTGATTTTAGCAAGTATAACCATGTAGCACGAGATCGATCATCAATAAATAACACAAAATATTTATATCCATCATATGAATCAATTGGAGCAGGACCCCATAAATCAAAATGAATCAGTTCAAAAGACTCAACAGACGTAGACAAAGAACTAATGAATGGTAAATGAGTTTGTTTAGAAAATTGACAGACATCACACACACTAGATTCAATCGAAATAGAAGGAAAAAGTCTCGTCAAGACATGATTGGAAGGATGTCCAAGTCGTTTATGTAAGATGTGACTTTCCACCAGGCCGCTTGTATAACATGCCTTATTAGTGAGATTTAGCAAGTACAATCCATGTGAATAAGTTCCTTCACCAATCGTCTTCTTCGACACTCGATCCTGAAATATGACAGAAGTAGGAGAGAAAATAGCATCACAGTTCAAAGAATTAGTAATTTTCCCAACAGAAAGGAATTGGACTGGAAAAGACGGAACAACAAGGGTATTAGAAGTGGGACTGCTTGAAAAAAAGTCAATTTTTTCACTCCTTAATACAAGAACTGTAATCCCATTAGCAACGAAAACATCATTCTTATCAGACTTAGGAATAAAATTATGCACAGATGAAGGACTATTGGCCATATGATCAGTGGCTCCAGAATCAATAATCTAAGAATTAATTTTGGAAGATGAAGTGAGGTATTGATTCACTTATCGAGTAGCTTGGGGTGTGCTAACCGATTTAGACTTATCGAGTTTGAACTTAATTAAAACATTCTCAAGATACTCCTCCCGAGACAAGCATAACCTGCTTATTTCCTTATCTCTGTATACATCCATGCCGAGAATCCTTTTTGTATCCCCCAGATCTTTTATCCTAAATGTCCTGAATAACCGAGTCTTTCATATGTTAATTTCAGACATGTTATGGCTGACGATAAGTATATCATCAATATACAATACTATGATAATGAATTTTCCATCACTTAGTATTCTAAAGTAAACACAATGATCAAATTCACTTTTAATAAACCACTGACTTAACATAAAAGGAATTCAAACCAATTTTCTGAGAGTGCACACTCTGTACCTAGATTTTGGAGCGTGACAGTTTTGGTGTTAATGGTCTCCCTATCGTGGCACAGAGTATCGACAAGATTCTCGTAAAACTCTAAAAGATAATTCAATAGGATTAAGGATTGGTCTTCATCATCGATCTTCACATCCACACTTATCATTTTGTAAAGTACTTTATTGAAGTTGTTGATATGTTCGTTGAGATCCATCACTTTTGTCATATTCAGATTGTAAAATTGATTCTTTAGAAACAGACGATTTGAGAGCAATCTCGTCATGTAGAGAGTCTCCAACTTCACCCATAATTCTGCGGTAGTTCTCTCACTGATGACATTATAGAGAATCTCATTAGCCAAACACAATTGAATTGTGCTAATTGCCTTTTGATCTAGTTCATCCCACTTTTCATCATTCATAGTATCAAAATACTTCACTTTCCCAAGGAGTACCATTGTAACCGTTGTTGAATTAGAAGGGTTTTAATCTTCACCCTCCATAATTTAAAATTATTTTTACTTGTAAATTTCTCCGTCTCGAATTTAACATTCGTTTCCTTTGATGCCGTGTCTTTAGATACCACTTGTTGAGCACAAAAGCATCACCCAGTCGTGACCCATACGTGAATCAAACAAGCATAGTGATAGAAAATTCAAGCATGTACAGATACACACAACAATTTATGTAGAAAAATCATTACGGGAAAAAACCACATTACAAAGTGACAAGCAATCCACTATGAAAACAAATCAAAAGAGATGGACAACTTACAATTAAATCCTAAATAGAAAATCTAAGATTCCCTTTCTCCAAACCCTAACTCTCTCTAGAACAACCATGTACAACCGTGTGTTAACCCTAATCTCACGATAACTTAGTTATATAGCAAAAATTTGAAATTAGAAATAAGACCACCACTTGCGCAGAAGTTGCACGTGTCGTTGATTTAATATTTGATCTACCGACGCCACAAATTTAATTCGATCTAACTTAAATTTACAAAATTATCTCAATTAATCGAGACTCCATGAGAGACAAAATTGAGAAATTCGAGATTTTTTTGATCTGATTGGTAGCAATGGAAATCTCCTATTTTAGCATAGATTGAAGTTAAAAATTTCAACAATTGCCACTAGCATGGAAAACGTGGGCTAGATCGGAACCATTCACTCTTTAGGATTAGTAGTGGCTGGACCATGATCCAAAAATCACACTATTTGGATGATTGTAGATACACACTCAAAGCGAAAAAGTAGCAAGGGTTCAAATTTAGTTAAGAAATTACATATATTAGATTGATAAGGATAGTTTGAACAAGGGAATTGTCGATCACTGTCCATTCAATGGTGGGGTCCACGAGATGATGGCTCCGATCTGTACACGCATGTGCCACGTGTAACATTACGTGGCTCAAGTATTAGATCTCAATTTAAAAAAAAAAAACATATTTCTCCAAACCTACTTCTGTTACTTGTAACTTCACCTCTTTGGCCGTGGACTGCGTACTGACTCTGCCAGTACCCAGTCGCTACGGGCCGAGCTATGTGGCCCCATCCTGATATATATGTCTTATCGACACCGTTCATCCAATTTCAGCTAATGTTAGTGCATGAACCCAAAAATGAGGTAGAACCAAATCTCAGGTGGACCACAACACAGGAAACGGTGGTGATTGAACGCCCCACCATTAAAAAATTCCTACTGTCCACTGTAATGTTTATTTTCCATCCAACCTGTTGGTCACACACATGGATGAAGGGATAACACAAATATCAACTTGATCCAAAACTTTTGTAGCCCCCGAGAAGCTTTTAATGGTGGGCATTCAATCACCACGGTTTCTTCTGTTGTGGTCCACCTGATATTTTGATCTATCTCATTTTTGGTCTCATGCCCTAAATGATATGAAAAATATGAATGGACGGAGTTGATAAAATACATACATCATGGTGGGTCCCACAAAGCACCGACCAGTACCGACTGCGTACTCGCAGACCCAATACGCGTCCTGCCTTTTTTCACCCTTTGACCATTCTTTTCAGCAGCAGCGACTATGTGCCGCTGCGGTCGGTAGCCACAAAACTGACAAAAGGGTTAAAACAGCAGATATATTTTAAGACGAGGGCGGGTTTGTTAAATGCGAAGCGGGAAGGATTCCGTAGTTGGAGAGATGGCTAGGTACGCCCCGGGCCTCACCTGAGACGGTGCGGCACTTGACGTGGGGCCCACCTTGATTTATGTATTCTATATTCACTCCGTCCATCCATTTTTATAGATCATGTTAGTGAATGAGTCAAAAATGAAACGGATCAAAATCTAAGGTGGACCAAATAGTAGGAAACAGTAGTGACTGATCATTAAAAACTTCTTGTGGGCCACTAAAGTTTTGGACCAAGCTGATATTTGTTTTTCCACTTCATCCAGATTTTTTTGATATTATCAACAGATTGGATGGCCAATAAACATTATAATGGGCCATAGGAACTTTTTAATTGTGTAGTGTTCAATCAGCGCGTTTTCCTATAGTATGGTCCACCTAGATATGTATCTGCTTCATTTTTGATCTCATACCTTAAAATGATATGTAAAAACGGATGGACGGCGTGGATATAGAATAAATAATTAAGGTGGGCCCAACTGTAATGGCCGCACCCTCTTGGGTGAGCCGTGTTCCGCACCTAATCCACTTCCACGTAGCTGAGGTTTGCTACAGTGAATCCAGCCGTTGAATCTTGGATCATCTCAGCCGTTATCGGTAGTCCACTGCTTTGAATTAAAAAACCAAGGGCCCCACTTGCCAGAACTAGAAATACGTGTCAGGCGTACGCATGATGCAGGCCACGTGTCACGTAATTACTCCTGTTTCAGTAGACAGGTAGAGATTACAGATGAGTAGATTATTTATGTGGTCAACGATGACCATAGCTAAAATAAATGGATAGAATACATCTTAAAATGCGTGGTACGGATAACGTGCCAATAATTGCACAAGAGACCAATCATCTATTGCAGATGGACGGCAAAAGTAGGACGAGTGAACGGCTAGGATCGTTCTAGCGGTGAAACTTTTGGACTGTAGCCTGCTCATGGTGGGCCCCACCCAGCAATGATGATGATGATAATGATTGTAACCAGAAGAGTATATTACCCGCATGGTTGGGAGGATATCCTTTCAACGCCTTTGCTTTCCGATTCCATGTACCGACAGCACCTTGCATGAATAAAAGGTTGAGATCATGGTACACATGCCACCTGTACGGTGTAGATGAGATTGTCAGTGTAGGACAGATTTTGTAAGTTGGACGGAGATAATGAACTAAAGATGGTCAAAATTGCATCATGATGATGTACTACTTTTATTTTACTTAAAAAAAAAAAATGATTTGAGACCGTAAACGTTGGATCTGTGGTCACGTTGCAATGATCCAAACCTTTATATGATTGGCCTGACCGCAGATGGATGATATCCGTAAAATATAGAAGATTGAAAGATCTTAGATGGGCCACACAACAACAAAGATAAGGTCCGTGTCTAAAGGAAAAGAGTTAATTAAATGATAAAAGTGTCAAGGCATCCAAACTCAAAGGACTGTCTTGGGTATCCCATCAATGTTAATGGCCATCATACAAACGGTTAGGATCATGACTCTCAATTGTATAGTTGCTATCTCAGCATAAAAAGTAGAAAATTAAAAAGAGAAAAAGTAGAAATTTATATAAATTGTATAAACCTCTTACTTATTGATCGATGAATTAGGTATAAAGTGGGCTCTTTTTTTTTGGTTAGCTATAAATGTATTTAAATATAGGTAAACAAATAATGATGACTAAGCTTTAAAGATGCTGACAATCATAAATTTTAAAAAGAGATTCACAAAAGATTATGTGAGCCTTAACATGATGTGTGTATTTTAGACTGTACATTCATCTTGTAAGATCATTTCAGGGCATGAGTCATGGATCCGAAACTTCTGTAGTCTCGGGTAGTATTCAATGGTGGGCATTTAATCCCCACTGTTTTCTTGAAGCGCACTTAGGGCTTGTTTGGCCGAGCAAATCCTATGGTATTAGGAGGGATGGGATCAATTTTAAGGTAATGGTGGTGGTGTTAGTGGATTGCTGGGAATCCCATGAGATGGACCAATCCCAGACCGTAATGGACGGTCTGTTTGGGACGTCCGTAGGATGTAGCTAGGTGGTGATGTAACGAGTTATAAGGAGTAGCACATGGTCCAGATTGAGATGACTCACACGAATGATGGTCTGCTCATTAAACACGCGTGTGGATTCCCATCTACCCCAATACACACGTGCGATTATAAAAGATGTCTTTCCATCTGATTGGGAACTCGTCATGCAATTCAGATTGTATTACAACTAAACTGATGGTTCTAACTTTTCTTAAGACTATCCAATTGTTTTATATGCTGTGGCCCACTTGACCTATGAAATGACTTTATTTTCAGGCTGGGAGATCCAAGTACTATAGACTATCAAATGGAAAACTTGGATCTCTCACACGTTCCCATATCTCTCACGTATGCTATGTGTTGATGGTTGGTTCCCCACGCACGCGTGGATTAGAAATCCTGACACATAAGCGCGTTAGAATGCATTAGCGTGAATTAGAATCCCTCGCCCGAAGACTCTCCCTCAGTTGATCCCGTGGGACTGCACCATACCGAGGGATATAGCCCAACCCAAACAAAGATGCGGGATGGACGGGTGGGATATTGCAATCCCATCCCTCGTAATACCATGAGATTTGCCCGGCCAAAGGGGCCCTTAGGATCTGACTCATCACTAGCTTATGCCCTAAAATGAAAAAAAGAAAAAGAAAAGATGACACACAAAAAAAGAAAAGATGACACACACACACATATAGGAAATGGTACTGAGGTCTACCTCATGGGAACTTCCCATGAAGTCGAGCTGTGTGGGTCCCACCATGATGTTTGTCGAACATCAACACCGTGCATTTGATGGGTCTTTTTTAGGTTATGGGATGATCCAAAAATAATCATATATAGACCTTCAGGTGGGCCATGCCATCTAAAACCATGAGAAGACATGCTTAAAATATATAAAAGCACTTGGTGAAGCTCACCTGATGCAGCTGAAACTTAGTTTAACCCCTCATCCAAGATCCAAGTGGGACACATACAATATTGGATGGGCTGGATTTATGAACCACATCTCAGTGGGCCCAATAAATGATTATGAATGTTTTAATGGGAGGGTAACCCTTCTTAACTGTTGTATATGGTGTTGCCCACCCAAATCATGAATTGAATTGATTTTTACGCCTGTGGCCCACCATGGAATGTTGCATCTAACTGATGGGGTAGATGTTTGATAGACATCACTGTGGGGCCACATAGCTTAACCCCAGGGAAGTTCCCACAAGATCAACCTCACAATACCATCTCTCTCTCTCTCTCTCTCTCTCTCTCTCTATATATATATTTATATATATATATATATATATATATATATATATATATATATATATATATATATATATATATATAGTACCATTTCTTTCCTCCTCCCCTTGCTTTTTGATAGGTTGTTGCTCCCTTATTTTTTGAAAATTTGATCTGACGTATGCCCTGTGTCTTGCCATTTTCTCAGGGTTGGTCATAAATGTGGAAAGTTTGCTTCTGCAAGGAAACAAAGACCATTGAGAACAAATATTGAAACATAGAGAAAAGTAAAAAAATAACGTCAAATGTGTCATATGGCGCAAAAAGTATATCCGATTAAGATTTGATGCGAATAGTAGTTCAGATCTAAGTCGGTTCAATGAGGGGGACCACGAAAGTTATCAAATGGGCCACTCTTTTCTTTCAATTTCTCTTATTAAAAAAATCAAAGGCATGAGAGCATTGCAGACGTTCAGGACGTATGCGACTTTATATACATAGGCATGCTCGCATGCGCACCTATGCACATGCATGCATTTGCACACTTGTCGTGGGTGTTTAATCCTAACGGTTAATGTGATGCGGAATCCGATGAAACCTCCATAGATTAATTTTCATCTTGATCTAAGACTTTGATAGACCATATAAAAGAGAGATGAGTGTTGAACATCAACATCGTGCATTTGATGGGTACCTTTTAAATTAAGGGATATCTAAAACATCAGCCGTATACGGAACTCAGGTGGGCCATACCATTTAAAATCATGTGAAGACATATCTAAAACATATAAAAGCACTTGGTGGGGCCCACCTGAAATTTGGATGTGTCTGAAACTTGGTCTGATCCCTCATCCAAGTGGGACACACATAATAGATGGGCTGGATTTGTGAACCACATTTAGGTAGGCCCAAAACACGATTATGACTGTTTTAATGGGAGGATAACCCCTCTCAACTTTTGTATGTGGTGTGGTCCACACAAGTCATGGATTGACTTGATTTTTAAGCCCGAGGCCCACCATGGAATGGTGCATCTGACTGATGGGTTAGATGTTTAACACGCATCACATTGGGCCACACAGCTCGACCTCATGGGAAGTTCCCATGAGCTCGACCGCGTTTATATATATATATATATATATATATATATATATATTATATATATATATATATAACATATTTAATAGTGGGGCCACCTATTATGGGGTTGAGTTTTGCCTTTGGACCAAATAGCAAGCGGCTAACCAAAGGCCCGAAGACAGAAATGCAATGGCTTCTCTCACACTTCCACTCGCCAATGGCCAATGTCCACATGGGCTAGCAGACTGGTTCATTGTGCCATGGCACATGGGGCAGTGGACCCAACCCGATGAACGGGCCTGATCTCACACTGGTCCTAGGATCATACACCCATTCAAAAGGCCCGGCTATAAAATTGACAGCGTTAAAACCATTACTTACAATGAGCTAAAGCATTCTATTCGAACGGTTACGATCATCTAATCATAGTGTTGTTCTAGCCAGGGCTAATCCATGATTGTTCTGTCGGCTTGAATGATCGATAAAAGGCCCAAAGGTTCATATTCAAGAAGAATAAAAAAACATTTTATAGTGTGGCCAATCATTTTTCTGGACCGTTAGTTCTGTCCAATATACTCTTTCATGGGCCCTCGTGCATAAATAACACTGGGCAGGTGATTGTAGCAACCCAGACTTCATTTTAACAGTTTATTCTCCAACCAGAGATGGGTGGCTAGGATTATCTGTTCGAAGTGATTCTTGAGACACGTAGCAATCAAAGGTGGGACCAAACCAATGGATGGTTCAGATTGATGATTGGCCTTCTCTATCATGGTTCATAAAATGTACAAGTTATGACTCCCAGCTGTTTGGATGCACAGTGAAAAAAAAAAAAGGGACCATAGGAAAGGTGGACATTTATTGGACGGTTAAAAATGAAAACATTCAATGGTCCTATTTCAACAAAAAAACATCCACAAATCAAAGGGTAGGATTCTTCACGCAATCAGATTTTGGGATACTGACTTTGCCACAATGGATTCTACAATTTAGACGGTTTAGCTTGAGTCAATACATGCCATAATTACAATTTCCTAGTGCCTGTGCATCAAGCTTCATACGGCAGCCGAGTATCATAAGACTCCACTGACAATGTATTTACATAGTATATACTGATACCATAGCGGTAAATTCGATTTCCTTTGAAATGGGAAGATGCCTAGAGAGAAAAGGAAATGGACTGGCTACTCCCCCTGCCACCAGCCAATGGCTGCTGGTCGGTGCTCCGTGGGACGATGTATGTGTTTCATCCATGCCGTCCATCTATTTTTATAGATCATTTTATGGCATTAAAACAAAAATGAGTGATATAAAAATCTCAGGTGGACCACATTACAGGAAACAGTGTTCAATGAAGGTCGATCATTAAAAGATTTTGGGGGTCATAAAAGTTTTGGATCAATCTGATATTTGTTTTTTCCCTTCATCTGTGTCTGTATGACCTAATCAACAGATTGGATGTCACATAAACAGTACAATGGGCCATAGGAGGATTTAAATGGTGGATATCCAATCACTATTGTTTTCCAGTGGTGTGGTCCATATGAGATTTATATACTTATCATTTTTGGGAAAGAACCATAAAATGATCTTTAAAAATGGATGAACGGATTGGATGAAACACATAAATCATGCTAGGGCCCACGGAGCACCAACCATCAGCCACGGGGCTGGTGGCAGGGGGAGTAGCCAATCCGTTTCCGAGAGAAAATTGGTAGTTGAATGGAGTTAGGCTGCCTTTCGGTGAGAGAGCTGATGCCTGATGGACTGATTATACTCCACCAACTCAACACATGCCAACCACGTCCCTTTCAATTGCAATCTTCATATCTATCCATCCGTTTCTTTTTCTACCATTGGTCGGTCGAATCTGCATGTCCCCCACTCTTCATCATAGCAGGACTAGTCACATACAGGCAATGTACCACAACTTATGGTACACTGCAATTTTTCATGCCAACATGCATCTTGTACAGGAAATCATCACCAACATGAATTGGTGGCCCCAACATGAAAATAACCCATGATTCTAGGTAGGGCTTGTTAGACAGAAAAGCCAAAGATTACCTACTTCCGAAGATAACTCATTACAAGATCAGAAGCTATCTCCTATACCAACAACTCAATGCTTATCATATGCAACAACTCCATCCGTTATGCCTCCTGATATATAGGAATATCTGTTTTGTATATATCTTCTAGTATAATTCAATCTTTAAACTCACCTATTGTAAATCTATATAAACAAAGCAATATACACGGCTGCATCATTGAAGCCAGTCTTTCTTTATTTATTTACAGGGCTTTTACTACTGTGTGATCATTGCTCAGCTCATATTGCAATTGTTATAAGAAGAGTATTGAACATGGTACTGTGACTTGTGGTACTTTTGCCTATGTACTTATAAGCTGAAAGATGTCCTAGATGGGTGGGCCCATAGGATTCGAAGGTATACTTGATTTTGGAACTTTTACCCAAAGTTGAAGATGGAGGGTCTATGTTTATTGGTCTGTCTAACTATTATGAGAGCAGTGAAAATCTTGTTACTCTTTTGATTATATGTTTAAGATGATTTTGGGATTTGATTAGTGGCTTGGATTATTTAGAGGTAAGTAGAATGGACAAAAGGCTGTAATTTTGTCTCTTTTTCTTTCAAGAAACTCTTGCAACTTGCATACATTATCTTTTTATAAAAGAAAGGATTGGAGATGTGTTTAAGTGAGGTAGTGCTCATTCATATCTTATCTCATTTCTCTCTTTTAAATTTGAATTTTAAATTTAAAAAAGAATGCGACAAAAAGAGAAAAATCAGAGGAAGATATGCGGGGCCATCACTATTGGTTGGGAGCGGATTAGATTTTGTTTGGGTAACATTGTTAATGGGTGTTATCTTGACCATGTAAAGCCCACTTTGGTGAATTATTTGTATATACACACCATCTATCCATTTTTTCAGATCATTTTAGGATGTGATCCAAAAATTTAAGCGGATCCAAATATCAGGTGGACTTCACCGTTAGAAACAATGGTGACTGACCATTAACAACTTTTTGTGGACCACAAAAATTTGGGATCAAGCCGATCTTTGTATTTTCTCTTCATCTAGGTCTGTGTGACCTTATGAACAGCTTGGATTGAAAATAAACATCACAGCGACTGTAGGAGGGTTTCAACAGTGGGCATCATTGTCCACACTACTTTCTGTGGTGTGGTCCACTTGAGATTTGGATCTATTTAAGTTTTGGGACTACGTCCTAAAATGAAATGGAAAAACGGATGGACAGCATGGATATACAATACATTCATCGAGGTGGGCCTCATGGCCAAGGTAATACCCGGGTAATAGCTTTAAGGGCGTTATCCTAACTATGTGGAGCTCACCTTGATGTATTTGTTATAAATTCAGGCCGTTTGTCTGTTTTTCAAGGATCCTAATCTCAAGTGGATTATACCATTAGAAATGGTGATGAATGTGGAATTTTACTACCTATGGGTATTTGAACCCTTGACCGGGAGTTGAAACTCCTGAGAGTCTACCACAAGAGCAAGGTCCCAGTGATGAATGGCCATTAAAAACATTGTGTGCCACAAAAGTTTTGTATCAACCTGGTCATCGTATTTTCCCTTCATCCTGATTTTTTATAGACATTATCAATTGGTTAGATTACAAATAAACATAACGTAAACCTTATGGTGGGCCCTTTGGAAATTTTAATGGTGAGGCACTCAATCACCATTGTTTCCTGTGGTGTGGTCCACCTAAGATTTGGAAATACATAATTTTTGGAAACCCATCCGGGCTAGAGAAACGGACAAACATCCTGGATATACAAACAATCATCAATGTGGGCCCCACGGTAATGGTAACACCCACTAAGAGGTTGCCCGGGTAACATCTAAATGATATAATCCGCTCCCCCCGTCCAACATAGGCAATAGTGGTAGGAAGCGGATTGCGTGGTGAGTAACACACTAAGCTTAGCTAACTGAGTAATTAAACTCTGTGAGGTTCATCATGATTTATGTATTTAATCCGTTCTGTCCATACATTTTATCGATAATTTTAGGGCTTGAGATGAAAAATGAAGCATATAAAGTATTTAACTGAACCACACCATAGGAAACAGTTGAATTAAACGCCTACCATAACTTGCATGAAATCGGATTGCTTACTTATCTTACTGAGTAAACTCTGTTGGGCCCGCCGTGAGCATAGATGGTTTATACATATCATTCATTCATGTTTAAAGATCATTTTAGAGGTTTATCTCAAAATTGAAGCATATCCAAATCTCAATTAGACCATACCACGGGAAACAGTGCAAATATTGATTTCCACCATTGAAACCTTTTTAAGGCCCACAATGATGTTTCTTTGTCATCCAACCTATTCATAAGATCAAATAGACATGGGTGAAGCGAAAAATAAAAATAAAAATAAAAATAAAAAATTATCTTGATATAAAACTTTTGCGCCCCAAGTTCAATTCACACTCTTTTTCCGCTGGTGTGGTATACCTGAGCTTTATATACTTCATTGTTTTTAAGAGGCCTTAAAAGTATCATTTAAAATGGATGGAAGGAGGGGATAAAATGGATGAATTACGGTTGGCCCCACAGAGGTTACTCAGTACGCTTAGCCTGCTGAGTCCGCTTCCAACTGAAATTGCATTACCTTGCCTACATGTGATTAATCTTATGTTGTACAACTGCAGTACCACTAAAAAAGGAGGCCTGCCATAGAGATTACTCTTCCATATATTGAGGATCCATTCACTAATGGTTAACACCTGCATGTTGAGTCAGGCTGTTGGTTGTGTCATCTAATCCAATATCATGGTCCACCTTACGATCAGACCTGATTCATGGTATTGATTTCCTGTACAAGTGGCATGTCGAACAAAAAGATGGCAATGTACCACTAGAGTGGTACAATTGGCATGTTGAAAGAAAAGATGCCAAGATTGCACTGGTTTAGTAGGTAGCTTGTCCGTGTGGGATAAGTTCTTTCTGTTGGAATATTTGGTTGAATTAAATAGACTATTAAAAATTTAGAATTAAAAAATAAAATAAAATTTAAAAAAGATAACTTATTGAATTGAGTTGAGGCGTGACGTGAGTCACTCGTTTTGAAATTGAATTTGCTTCCATTGGACAGGGTCCCAAGTGCAACAAATTTCTAAAGCAATCGACCTCCACGATACAACAAATAAGTACTTTTTAGAAAGGGTCTGATTTAACGCAAGTGCGAATACACTCTTGTAAATAAAGTCCTGCGAGTATCCATACACACATACCCACGCAAGCACACTCGCACCTACACTGCACCCGCGCCTAGCCCATTCCAACTTGGCGCGTCGCGTCATGCATGCGGACACAGACTCGGCTTGGCTCGACGCGAGTGTGTGTTTAATGACATAGATTAGAGCTATTAGAATAACCCCTCCAATTGGACCAAATTCACATGCCCTTTGAATGAGGCTCAAGCCTCAACGTAAAAAGCCTATCTTATATAGAACATGTTTTTCTTTGTCAAATTTGATGTGTGATAAAACCTACAACCCAAAAACACCAAAATTTCCAATGTGAAGGAAAATTGAAAATTTTAAAAATCAAATTTTAATGTTTATTTTGAAACAAAATACAACACTTTTTCCTAGAATACCAAGTTCAGGTGACTAAGTGACCCCTAAAGATCCCCTTACTATCCCCGTTTTCCATTGCACACGGGACCCACCCTACTCATCAAAAGCAGTTTATCCCATGGGCCCCAAGATGGACGGTACATATGGCAATTGGGCAATCCTATCAATTCATTTGGTGATCTATAAATGGATGAGATTTGTTTTCAAGTGCTTAATGAAAAAAATTGATCACATTTAGATGTATAAGTTACATATGGCGTTTTCACTAGTCCACTTTCAAGATTAGGTTGCATTTGGTTGCACCAAATATCAATTCAGGTGTAGAAGTTACATGTGACATTTTCATACGTCCTTTCTCTAGATTAGGTTGTGTTTGGTAGTATTTGCTAGGGTATGTAATAATAAAAAAGGAGGGTGCATTTGGTAGCTCCAAATAACAATTTAGGCGTAGAAGTTACATATATATGTCATTTTCACACATCCTTTCTCTAGCTTTGGGCGAGTTTGGCAGCACCAAATATCAATTTAGGCGTAGAAGTTACATCCAATCACGTTCTCACATCTTTTCTCTAGCCTAGGGTGCGTTTGTTAGCACCAAATATTAATTTAGACATAGAAATTACAAATATTTTTTTGTGCACGTCTTATGTTTTGTGCACTTCCCATTTTGGGTTTGTTAGTACAATATTTTCTTGTAAGAAAGAATCCATCATATAATATGGTAATGACGCGATGCAAGTGCTTATAATGCAACCAACCATCCAAAATGTGGGCCTCACTTCATTTGGGTTGCAATTGGTCAAATTTTAAATTGAACCAATGTTTTAACAAATTCAACAAACAAACATTTAGTTGTCCAAAAGTTATCTTTCAATTATCCGATTTTGTAGTCATGACTTATCTAAGGTGGGTCTCTATACAAGGCCGGCCTTGTGTGCGGTCTACATTGTTGTAAAGCAGTGCCTTCGGTGACAAGGACAAGTCACAATCCTTTCAAAATGGTGCCAAACTAACATAGGAGTCTAAATCATGGTTCATTATCAAAATATCGACTCCACTAAATGTTTGGATGGTCCAGTTGACTGGAAGACTTGTACCGGGTCTTCACTTAAGCCGACGTGCTTTAAATATGTAAAAGGGTTTTGCTCATGTTCCCATCACGAATGACATGTTAGATGACGTATCATCAATTGGGATGTCTCTTTCAACTTTATCATTGGGAGCAAGCCATGGTGCAAGAATCACATCAACTGGACTATCCTTGCCTGTTGATCAATGGAACCAATTTATTACAATCTCTGTCACTCTCTAGCCCATTTAGATACCCCTACTAATTAACTGTTTTAACTTATGGAATGAAAGTTATTAACCCTGTAAGTTTTTTTTTTTTTTTTGGCTTTTCAACTTTTAATTTTTCTACTTCTCTATGGTTCTCCATGTGATGGGTGGTTTACATCAAAGGTTGGGCCCACACAATAGATGAACCACATCAAAGATGGGCCCCACATTCCGAATGACCTACGTCAAGTTGAGCCCACATAATGGATTGTTTGAATTGAAGATAGGCCTCTAATGATAAATGACCCATATCCAAATTGGACCATGCATGATAGATAATCCATGTCAAAGGTGGGCTTCACATGAGGGGCGGTGGATATCAAAGGGTGACCCAACTTTTTGGTGGATAAGTATAACATAAATAGAAGTAGGGGTGCACATGGGTCGGTTCGGTCCCGGGGTGAAACTGGAACCGAACCGTTACTAACACCCTAGAATCGAACTGGAACCGGACCGTTAGCACCCTAGAACCCACGATTTTGAGAGAGAGAGAGAGAGAGAGAGAGAGAGAGAGAGAGAGAGGATCGGCGAGAGAGAGAGAAGCTAGGAGTGAGAGAGAATGGAGGGGGATTGGGGTAGCCGCAGCAGGGTCGGCATGAATAGGTGAAGGGTATTAGTGTTTTTTTATTATTATATAAATGTAGGTTTGGTTCCATGGTTCGGATCAACGGTTCAGTTCTACAGATTGATTCATAGTATGATTCGGTTATAAATACTCTTAAACTGAGAATCGAATCGAACTAAATGGTTCTTTGATTTTTGGAACCAAAATTGAAACCGGTGCACTCTAGAACCGAACCAAACCGTATGGTTTGGTTGGTTCTAGTCCGGTTCCACGGTTCTACTAGTTCGATGTATACTCCTAAATAGAAGTCAAGGTAAGTTGATAAATGAGCAGTCTTTTTTTGACACACCCACACTATACATACTCAGCCGCCCCACTCACATCACATAAGCCGTTGATCCCATTATCTTAGTGTTGAAATAAAATCTATATATCAGTGAGCCATGAAATTGGACTTAAGGACCAGAGGCACAAGTATCTTATATAAAGTAACTTACACCCCTAAAATATCCATATATAATATGGTTAGAATTATGAAACAATCATCGAACCAGAGTGTTATTTTGGAATCATAAGCAATAAAAAGTGAAATCTACCCCACATGTTTCAGCATGATGATTTAACCTATTTTATTTCTCTATTCAATCTTGACCTTCCGTTTCTCCCGTCATTTGCCGTATGCTTCGGATTATCAAATAAGCGTGATTTTTGGCTTTCTACTACTTGTAGGAATCAAGTAATGGATTACTAGCTCAAATCTACAATAAAATGCTCATGCGTCATTTAAAATCACTTCTTTTTTTTCTTTTTCTTTTTTTGGGTTAGCTTGTCAGTACACACCAACGTCAGTACACATACTCCATGTTAGCCACCCCGGCTAGGGATCAATACCAAGACCTCAAGTGTTGAAACGAGGTATCTGCACTCAGTCTGACAGTTGAGCTATGGATTTGGGTGTTCATTTAAAATCACTTAAAGACGTCAGCAAAACCCAAGGAAATGCTAAGATCCACAGATTTTAAGTGACACGTACCATAAATTTCGACCATTCATTCATGGGCATCATTTGGGGCAAGCTATGGTGTAAAAGTCACGCGAATTCAACGTGTAATTGGTCGGCAGGCATAGTACACGTGGCAAGTAATCATGGGCCGGTTCTTCAGTTGAAACGTGAGTGCAACGTAAGAGCACATTGACATATGGTATCTTCCATCGAATTGATACTAGTGGTTTTCACTTTGAATGATCGGGACCGTCCACTTGCTTTTAATTAACTTTCAAACGTCAGTGGCATCGATGATCTCATCCATCCAATGTATCTTCTACTAGAGTCATCCCTTGCACATCTCTATCATTGATAAACACAAGCACCAGATCCACCAACCTGTGTCAATGTTATTCTCAGTCAGCCAATGCATGAACAGATTTCGCTTTCCCTTTTCTCCACTTTTTTCAAAATTTCCAAATGAATGGGGTACTGAAAGATGACCAAGGAATCATGCAAGTGATGGTATCCGTCCAAAGTCGACAATTGAGGAATTACACGGTCCTGATGCATCACAAATCCTGATGTTCGATTTTGTACATATCGGGTCCATGGTTCATAAATCCTCACCGTTGATTTGAAGGAAGCCATAGCAGATGTGCAATATCCAAAAATTCTCCGAAATAGAACGGTTAGCTTAGATTTGCGGACCAACCAATAAACAGGATGGTCCAACATAGATGGGGTACTGGAGCATACTCCATCCATGATGGGCCACTGTATCAACGGTCTAGATCAGCAAAACATGCCCCCACTTGTACAAAGCAGATACTTCATGCGTTGGCATGATAATGATTTTTATTTTTTTTAACGTGTAGCACCTTGCTTTTTCGTGTAGTACGATTATCACCTTATTTTTCACTATTGACAAAGAGCACCTTGCCATTAGTTTTGTAGACAGGAAGCATTTGAAAAAATAACTTTGTTTAAGGAAACAACTAGAGGAACAGACGAGTCCGTATGATTCTTTTTTTTATTTTCGCTAGTTAGAAACTTATTTTGTAAAAAGTGACTTTTTAGGGTTTCAAGTTGCTATTTTGATCAAAATATCCCTTGATTGTTAGGGTAAGCACTAAGCATGTAGAAAGAAGGGTATTTTGGTCTTTTTAATTCTTATGTACAACCTTAGGTCTAATTTCACAATTAAGGTTTCTTTACCGTGAATGAAATATGAAATGGCTAGCTGAAACCTGAGGTCTATACACCTCAAGAACCCATGTTTAAGAAGGAAATTTTTTAAATGATGTTTCAAACTCCTAGTTAAAATAAAGATACCCAGAGCTCTTTTTGGGACCGCCTAGATGTCCATGATAAATCTACTTTGCTCATCTATTTTGAAAGACCACAATATAACAGAATTTTAAAATTTAAGAAGATTGAAAACTCATGTGGATCATACCACATGAAACATTAGGGATTGAATGCCTAGGAGTGATAGAAGTTTTGTATCACGATGATATTTGTTCCTACAGTTTATCTGCGTGGTAATGACCCTATCAACGGTTTTGATGACAAATAAACATCATGGCCAGCTCCAAGAAGGTTCAACGGTGGATGTTGTTGTTCCCACTGTTTCGTTGGTATGGCCCACCTGAATTTTGAATCTGCCTGATTTTTAGAATCCTGTTCTACTGTAGTCTTTCAAAACATTTGGGCTGAGAGGATTTGTCTCGGACATCCCTGTGGCCCACGCATCCCTAGGCCCGGTTAAATCTTTGTGCCCCTCGCTTCCTGAAACAGGGGAGCTTTTGCTAACGGGCCGCTCCGTGAGAGGAAGAATTTGCGGAGAAGCGCTAGTCTCTTGCGTAAATACTTCGCCACTGGGAAATAAATCAGAGGGTGTTATTTGAAAATACTAAATATGAGGGAGGGTATCTGGACTTGTAGGAAAAGGAGAGGTGGTATTTGTCAAAAGGGCTTTTCTAATTCCTCTTGCAAGTTAAGTCAATATAGATGGTTCTTAGCCACTACTATTCAAGAAGAATATAACGTTCAACGGATTGTATACATCCATTATAGACATATCGATACGTTTGCTATTCCCTATTTATTTTCGGGTCATGGCTTAAGTGGATCTCTGACTGTGGGGCCCACCGTGATGTATGTAAACTACATCCATGCCATTCATCCATTTTTTTCAGTTCATTTTAGGGCATGTTCCAAAAAATTAAGCACATCCAAATCTCAGGTGGACCACAGCATAGGAAACTGTGGTGAATGACCATTAAAAAAATTTTGTGAGCCACAAAAGTTATGGATCATGTTGATATTTATGTAGTCCCTTCATACATGTCTTTCAGTCTCTGTGACCTTATCAATATCAATAGGTTGGATGAAAAATAAGCATTCTGGTGGCCCCCAAGAAGCTTCAAATGGTGGGTATTCAATCACCACTGTTTCCTGTGGTGTGGTCGACCTAAGACTTTGATATGTTTCATTTTTGGGATTTTGTACTAAAATGAGCTGGAAAAACGGATGGACGTAGTGGATGAAAGGAACATACATCAAGATGGGCCCCTGAGTCAGGGATCCACATACCTTGGTGGATCCGGGGATACACCGGAAGCAGCGCCCCAATTTATCTAACCATGCGACTAGCTGAGAGTTTGGGCATGTCCTAAGCGCATTCAAATTGTGACCGTCAAATGGATAATTTAAGTGTCACGTGATCAATGATCTGACACTGGGACCCTAATAAATCAAACGGTTGGTGTGAGGTATCATCGTGGAAACAACACTTTGGACGGTTGAGATTAGGATACCGTGCATTGCACGTGTATGGTTGGAGTGTATGAATTTCCTGAAAACAAGAATATCGGTAGAATTGCGCATATCGGGTATCCTGAAAAGTAAATAGCAAATCAGCATCCGATGTGCTAACGTATCAGACCAGCCGACATTCTCAACTGCACGAGAGAGAGAGAGAGAGAGAGAGAGAGAGAGAGAGAGAGAGAGGATCCATAGCACAAAGCGGGGCCTACTTGATTAATGGCCCGGATCCCCTGCTTTGTTTATAGAATTAGTTTTTTCAACAAGTCTGCACGTCAGCTGGATGTGGTTTGAATACAGAATCCAACCCCGTCTAGAAGGGTTCTTTCACCACGAAAGTGTGTTGAACATATTACAGAAAAATACATACATATGAATAATGCAAAATCTAAAAAGAAAAAAGCAAAACTAAAAGTCCAAACCCAAAGCAAAAATAAGAGATGAGAAACACACGAGAGTTGACAATATGCCTAAGTTCATAAGATAGTAATATATGATTTTTTTTCTTTATTAAAACAAAAAAAAATAGAAATTTAACTCCAACTTTTCTCTTTATGTCTTATATAAAAATTATCAACTTAAAAATTATTTCAAAAGAATTCCCAGTCTTTACTTGTGCTCCTTATATAGACCACACCACATAAAGAGATCACATATCTAAAGCCCTGAAAATCCAGGCTTCAAATGTATACAGAAACAAAGGATGAGAGGATGTTTTCTGTTGAGAAATGAGTCCTCCCATTGAGAAATGCCTCATGTGTTTGTGCTCAAAGAACTACCACTTCAGAGTAACGAAGAGACATTATCTGAATAGAACCTTTAAAATACGACCAATCTAACTATCATGTATGCTACCACCTAAATTTAAAAGTTTCCAGTGGTTGTTTATTATTTTCTATGGTGTGGCCCACTGATGATGTTTCAAACATGATCTCTAGGAGATCCTATCTTCATGGTGGGATCGACTACTTGATGCGTGGATTGGATGGCATTCACAAAACTTTTACACGTAATCGGATGCATGTTGATAACTTTTACACTTTACACGTACACGTGATAGATAGTTGCAGAAAAAGCATTTTTCCTGCAAACATTTGTAGAGGAATCGTCCACTGTATCTAGATGTGTAGATGTATCAA